>OZ026603.1:24278872-24308872 GCA_964020085.1 Micromussa lordhowensis | reverse complement strand
GATGCTCGATTTTCGCATACGTGTTGCGTACACCATAATGAACTTTGAATTAATTCCTTCGTTGGTCTTAAACGTTAAAAAGGCGATAGACCAAATTAAGTAATAAGTCAGTTAAACTGAAATAATTTTGTATTTGCTGTGTAAACTGGCAAAGCGATTAGTGATGGTCGTAGCTATGTTGAATTTTTGTTCTTCTTGTTACCAGGCCGCTGCTCTGGCCGCTTGCCAGTTCCTTGCTAATGAAGCCAGTCGTCCAGCCGAGCCTCCTACACCGGCCGTGCCAGAAATTGGTAATGGGCCCGAGCAAGAAAAGCCTCATCCCCAGTCCACCTCTAAGAAGCCTTCAAAATCTAAACACCTACAGAAAAAGAAGGCACGCACGCGAAGACCTACCCCACCCCCACTGCCAACTCCGCCATTAATTCAACAGCTTGTGGAGATGGGATTCTCACGAAGCAGGGCAGAGTATGCATTGAAAGAGCTGGCAGAGGAAGAGGACCCTCGGGCCGAACTAGTCGTCGCTTGGCTTATCGATCATCCTGATATCGAGGTAAGGAGATATTCTCTGATTACTGTCATAAGGGTGCTAAGACAAGCCCATTGACGATGCCGAAGACGGTGAATTTTCTTACCCGACCTTCCCGTTGAGTCATTAAGCACAGTATTTCACAGCCGGGGAATAAGTACGTTTGTAGGCGCACGTAGTTTGCCGCTCAACAGAATTTTGTCCTTACCAGGTTCCCGAGGGTGAAGAACGCCAGGTCGTGCCGCCGGAACTATCATCTAGTGACGACTCCTCGGACGTGGATGATGATGACAGCGATGCAGTGTCCAGTAGCGATTCGGAGAGCAGCTCCAGCGAGGGAGAAGCCATAGCTGTACCCACTGACTTCAAGAGGCGTAGCGACTTTTCAAGTACCGATGATTACGCGAGGTACGTGCGTGATAACGTCCAGGTCGGTATGATGGTACGGTGCTGCAGAACGTATGAGGAGGTTCATGAAGGGGACATAGGCAGGGTCATCAAGGTGAGAACATAGTCTAGAACAATTATAAAGTTTTCTTAGTCTGCTACCGTCATCTTAGCATGTGTCCTTTTAAGTTGGCCATATAGAACGATCTTTGCTGACGCATCACGCTTGGCACGAATTGACTACTAAAGAGCTTGTGAAACGTCGTAACCAAACCCGCGTCGCACAAAAAGTATCCAATACAACGAGCTCAAATTTCTCGGGACAGTTTATCGTGCTGTGCCCTTTCAATATTCAGAAATAATGTTTTTTTAGTTCCATCATGCTAATACTAATGAGGCAAATATACTATACTATACTTAAGAAATAGAAAACATGTGCCGTGTTTCTATCGAGTTTTAGTATAAATCTACTAGCGTTCTATCTCGAAGGCCGTTCTCTGATTGGCTACGCTACTCACTATCTATTCTGTGATAGATAGTGAGTAGCGTAACAGTGTGCACTTGTTAACAACATGACGGCCGTTTCTTGGTGTTTTCGAAGTGTCGAGAAGAGGATTTAGATTAAGTTTTGAACGACTAGTAGATTTATACTAAAACAAATAGATTATTCGCTCTCAATTTCTATCGCGCGATAGAAATTGAGAGCGAATAATGTAATTGTTAAATAGAAACACGAGTGAACGTTTGGGAGAACGAGAAATTCCGTTCGGAACACGAGCCGCAGGCGAGTATTTCCACAGCTTTTTCGAGTTCTCCTATACTTTCACGACTGTTTCTATAACTCGATAGGAACACGAAGAACATGTTTCTATTTCTTTTAGAAAATACCGCGACGAAGAAAAAGAAAAACAACTTGTTTACTTTGATCATCAAGATGTAAATTCTCTTTGTTCGCGCTCTTATTACGTCAACAGCTCGTGCTAGTTCTGTGTTTCTATCGAGTTATAGAAACACAGTTTTAAACCAATCAGCGTGTGTATTTGCTTTGGGTTATTTTCTAATATACTTTAGCGTCATTCAAGTCGATCGAAATGAGCTGAGGAGGCGAGAAGTTATGCCGAATCGTGTCTAAGAAAGTTGAAATTGTGATAGTTAGAGAGGAAGACCACATTTCCATGCGGGTCCTCTAATCAGGTCGAGTAGGTGCCCGGAGAAATTCCGGAGGTATACCCTTTAGAGCAAGAAGAGAGCCAACAACGAGTCCAACCCAGATATGGCATCAGGCCTTACAGGGAGGCGAGCACTCTCACCACTACGCCATTCCTGCTCCTGAATTTCCTCATTGTTTCTTTCTTCCAGCTCGACCGTGACGGCCTTCATGATCTGAATGTGCAAGGTGACTGGCAGAAGAAGAACGGTACCTACTGGGTCAGATATGTGCACGTGGAGTTGCTAGGACATGACTCTTTTGGTAAGACAATAAAACTGTTATTGACCGTCTGATAACCCATGGGAAAATCGAACTTGTATTTTAGTCGCTGTTATTGAGTGGCATCTCGAATCCTCGTACGTTTGATTTTTTGAACCTCCCCAAAACTAACTAGTATCAAAAAATTGTGCTTGTTTGCCAGGCTCCAATCATTGTTGTCTATTGTTTTCAGCCCGGCGTGAGATGATCAAAGTTGGCGATCGCGTTCGTGTGAAACCCTCTGTGACCACGCCTAAGTACAAGTGGGGGTCCGTGAATCACGGGAGTGTTGGCACAGTTGTGTCCATCAGTCCGAACGGTAAAGATGTCAAGGTTGATTTCCCACAGCAAACCAACTGGACAGGGCTGATCTCCGAGATGGAGGTTGTACCTGCTACTCATCCTCGTACTAGGTCAGAAAATTCTGGACGTTTTTGTTGCTATTTTTCTTTGGGGGGTGGGGAAATGGTGAAACAGACGAATGGTTGGATTTTCCTTTCTAGAGAGGTGTAGAAGTTGAGATGTACATGTGCATAGTTTGGTTTATTTCTTTTTATGTGGGGTCTTCTCCTGCTCCGCTTTGAAAAACTTTTTTTTCTCTGGGGCGGGAAGGGGAGGAGATGTTGAATTATCGTATCGTTCATTTTGAAAGGCGCGGTGGAGATTTTTAGGGGTTTTTCTCCATAGCTTTGCCAACGAAACTGAAAATTCACGGGCTTTTTTTTCTTGTACCCGTACCTAACCTCTTAGGTGTAGAATGAGGTTCCAATACAACCTGCATTGCATCAGACAAGGTAAGGGTAACTGGTTTTTGTTCTGTTTTTGTTTTACAGGTGTGAGGGCTGCCACATGGAGCCCATCGAAGGTCCGCGCTTCAAATGCAAGACGTGTCCTGACTTCAACTACTGCGAGACGTGCTTCAGACTACGCCGCAGCCACCGCCACTCCTTCCACCGCTTTGAAGAACCCAGCAGCATCCCCGCCAACGCTGGAAAAGCTGGGCGGGGTAAAAAGAAGATTTTATCCCGGGGACTAGGAGGACCCGAGCACATCGTCAAGGAATGGGACCGAGTGGTTAAGAGCCTAATGGTGTCATCGCGCGAGGGTCAGGCAGGAAGGCTTATTGACGGCACGGAGTCTTACTGGCAGTCAGCAGGCTCGCAGGGAAAGGTGAGGTCCTTGACAAGTCAGTATCGCCCAACTGTGGATAGATTCGTGAATGTGCAATATTGTGACTTACCGCACCAAACTTTGTAGTTAGCCAGTCAGAAGTCATAACTACTGTCCTGTCATGTCACTGGCCTGGCTCACTTGGCAGAATAAATCTTCACCTTTTTTTGGTACGCTTCGGCGGCAGATCCGGCTCCTTTAGTCTCTTCACGGGTATTTTGGCCCTCACCAAAATACGAACCATGGCTTGAATGCAGTTGGAGCGTGCAAAATAGATACGCTGATGTATAAGTACAACATAATCCAAATAAAAAAAATCAATAAATAGTTTATAAACGAAGACGAGAAACTCCCAATCAGCAGTAGTGAAATCTGATAGGGAGAAAACCATTTGATTTTTTTCATTCATTACACTGGGTTATTTTAAGCGCATTCATTTTCTTTACTTTAGCTCCTTCTCTTTCCTCTTACAGCACTGGATTCGTATCGAGCTACACCCCGATCTTCTGATTCAGCGGTTGACTATGACAGTTGATCCATCCGACAGTAGTTATATGCCTTCAGTGGTGGTCATATCAGCTGGTGACAGCATCCAGTCCTTGAAGGAAGTCAAAACTGTGCACATCAGCGCTACTGATTCCCTGTGCACGCTGCTAGAAGATGCTCAAGAGGTGTGTGGCTGAGTGGGCCGCTTCCGAGTTACTTTTTGCTTCTATGTCAAAACGAGGCCTCGCTCCAAACCATTCATATGAAGCGTGTTCCATCGACAGGTTCCTTGTCAAACGTTTTTCACGGACTCGTTTTGAAACAGTGGCACAAGACAACTCGGAAATGGCCTTTTTTCATGTCATATTTCATGTAACCAACTACAGGAAAAGACTTGATCCTCTGCTCTCTAAGAGTCAGCTCGTTGACTTAAGTTAACCTGTGCTTTTTACTTTATGTGATTGGAAATCCTTTACTGTAGACTTTACTGTAGACTTTGTTTTTTGTTAATATAGTCATGTTAGATTTTCCTTTCAGCATTCCCATATACATCCTCTTTGGGATGAAATATTTCCTTTGGTATAAACAAGTTTTAAACGCAAGATTGCTTCTTATATTAAGCCCAGTCTTCAGCCTCTCCCTTCTCACGTTACGTTTTGCAATAGAACCGTTCTGTTTCCCAAAATATCTCGTTTGTATGTTTTGTCCTTGTTTCTTTCGTTTCCAGTCGTAAATGAACCCTTATGTCATTTCAGGAATACCGCTTCTTGGAAATCGGCATCCGGCAGTGTAAGAGTAGTGGCATCGACTGTAAGATCCACGGCATTAGTTTGACAGCTCGCGCAAAAGCAGATGAAGACGACATGGCTGCAAGCTTTTCGTTCCTGGCGTTAGACGAAGAGGACGAGGCAGCCAGGCAGAGACGAGCGCTGAGAAGGAAACCGACCTCTACTGAGCCCATCCAGGAAGGGCAAGTCAAAGTGTTCGTGTGGGGTCTGAACGATAAAGATCAGCTCGGAGGGCTCAAAGGATCCAAGGTAATCATATAATGGATTGAAGCTAAACTCTGTTGTTTCACGTTTCTACGTTTGTTTATGGCTTGCTTTTAGGTTGACGGAGCGGCTCGGATTTTATCGCTTGCTGGTGTTATTATGTTTTTTTTTTGAAAGAAAAGGGGGGCAACACTTTACATTCTTACATTACCTCTCCACCCGGAGTAGAAATGAGTACCCATGAACTGTTAGGGCAACCTTGCAAAATGCTGTGTACAAGTCTTCTTTGGGATCTGTGTACCAGCATATTTGACTTGACTTTACTTGTATTCGTAAGTTTACGAGTAGGATAAGACGTGGAAAAAGAATGTATATATATTTTTGTGTTGCTGGTTAGATTAAAGTGCCGATGCTTTCCGATGTGGTGTCAGCTCTCAAAGTTCAGCAAGTCTCTGGCGGTTCAAAGAGTTTATTTTCTGTCACATTAGAAGGAAAGGTGTTCGCGTGCGGAGAATCAACCAACGGGCGCCTGGGCCTAGGTCCCGTGTCGGGTAACGTGCTAGTGCCCCGTCTGATTGATGCCCTAAGTCAGTTCGTGGTGAAGAAGGTCTCGGTGCATTCTGGGGGTCGTCATGCAATGGCCATCACGATCGAGGGCAAGTTGTTCGCGTGGGGGGAGGGGGAAGACGGAAAACTTGGACATGGAAACAAAATGTAAGTCGTAAGGTCGACAACGGTTTGTGTACGGTGTTAAATAAGTACGTTTTTTGTTAAAGCAAGCCGCTTGGTCTTACATCTTTTGCTTACAAAACACTCACTCTACCAGAGCTTATCCTACGCTATTGAGGAAAAAAAAAACAGTTTAACTGTTTAGGAGTAATGGGGATTGCTGTGAAAGAAGAAGTTGAAAAATTTCGACAATTTACATGTAATATTCAGATTTCAGTTAGTAAATATATTTGTTTTGTGTAGTACTGTTGGTTTAGCAAAACATGACAAATTATGAGCCAATAAGAGTGCAGACAAATGATGTGGTTTTAGGATCTTGTTGCTCCTTTGTGATCGGCGGGGAAAAATGACTTGAGATCCTGATACCACAAGCCATCAAATATTCCTTAAACAGAAACTCGTAGCATCTAATCAGTTTCTGTTATTTTTGAGGATCACTGTTTATAAAAAATCAAATATATTAGTTCCGAACATGACCTTCGTTTCGCGGTTGAACTGTGTGAGAACGTATGTCTAGTGCCTGGTGTGTTCATGTATATTTGTTGTGAAGACGTTCGTGTATTTTAAGACAAGCATGTGACCATTTATTGCAACACTTGCATTCTTGCCTCAATCTAGGAACTACGACCGCCCTCAGCTGGTTGAAGCCCTGAAAAGCAGGTCTGTACAAGAAATCTCCTGTGGCAGCTCTCACAGCGCAGCCGTCTTGGCCACTGGTGAGCTCTTCACCTGGGGCCTGGGCGAATACGGCCGGCTGGGGCATGGGGACAACCAGACACAGCTGAGACCTAAGCAGGTTCGAGCTATGTCAGGACATCATGCGATAGACGTTGCCTGTGGTAGTCGTGATGCCCAGACTCTGGCACTCACAAACGACGGCTCTGTGTGGTCGTGGGGAGATGGAGACTTTGGAAAGCTGGGGCGAGGCGGAAGTGAAGGCTGCAGTGTACCGCATGTCGTGGAGAGACTCAAGGGACAAGGCGTGTGTAAGGTGTTGTGTGGAGCCCAGTTCTCGCTCGCTCTTACAAAATCGGGACAAGTGTGGACCTGGTAAGGAGTGCACATCTTTTCGATCATTACCAAGCAGTGCTTTCCAAGAAGGCGGTTCAGAGGCACCTTAGATTTTCGAAAGTTTAAGGGGGCTCTGAACCCCCTTCTTATAATTTTTTTAAACTTTGCAAAAAGTTGCATCTCATTATGCTGCTTACAATTCGAAAGTAAAAAAATGGGGGTCACGGAGCTCGTTTTTGAGTTATAAGCGCTTAAAGCCAAAATTAAGGGTGTTTCTCTTAGCAGGTCATATTGTTACTATAGTAACCTATTGTGCCAAAAATTGACTGCAACTTGTTCACCAATTGGGCATTTTTTTGATACCATGATTTTGGCATCAAGTGATATAGAGTGGACATAATCACCCATTAAAATACAAGTCTTTGAAAGTACTGGAAACTGTTTCCGGCCACCTTAACGAAAACCTATTACCTCTGGTTGTTTTGTTACAACTATTAGGTTACCAAGTATGAAAATCTCAGTGAACTGTACTAGTTAACAATTATTGGACGAGGTTGAGCAAAATATCGTGATTTGTCAGTGGCGAACATATCGATTATAATCACAATTATTAAATTCTCAACCTCGGATAATGGAATTCTAGCTTTCTGATTGGTTCACTAGATCTCGGTTACCAGCCATTATACCTGCGTTTGACCTTATATGGAAATGAATGCGGCAAATGTCGTTCAGCATAAAATTTTTCACTTGAAGCCAAGTTTCGTCGACAACAAAAAATGGATGAAAAAGGCAGATTTGGCGAGCTATCCACGCAAGAAATACAAGAAATTATGGACAAGGCCGTCCCAGAAACAACAACAAAAAGCCACAAAGTTCGGAATGAGATTGTTCAACTGTACATACCCGTTAAGTTTCAATTAAAAATTGCAAAATTGCAAATGTGACCGTCGATATTTTAAGCATTCGTCATCACTTTCCGGTCGTTTCTTAGACTTATGTAGAATTTAAAATTTAGCAAAACCGAAGGTTGAGAATTTAATAAAACAATTATTCCATTCGCGCTTGTTGGATATGAGATTGGTTATAGCCAACTCGGCCCTGCGGGCCTCGTTGGCTATTTACCATCTCATATCCAACGCGCGCTCATGGAATAATTGTTCAATAATTGATCTGCGAGACACTGACAAATCACGATATTTTGCGATAACCGAGTTCAATAATTGTTATGTCATTCGATAATCAAGTGTGTTTTCACATTTAAAGCACTTTCTGACAGCTCAATAAAGCGATCTGCCATGTTTCACGTCGTTACAATTTCGCATGAGCAGAATATTATATGAAGCTAAACACATTGAGACGTTTAATACGCATGAGCAGACCATTATTTATTGTGCAAATCACATGGTGGTTTCTTGACCATTGAAACGGAAAGAAAAATGCATCGAATGATAATTTGTATCATTTTGCAGGGGTAAAGGAGATTACTTTCGCCTTGGGCATGGCAATGACTCCCATGTTCGTAAACCTCAGATAGTGGAAGGGCTGAAAGCTCACAAAGTGGTGGATGTTGCTGTTGGAGCCTTGCATTGCTTGGCTGTAACAGAAGAAGGCGAGGTAATTCGGCTGAATTGGAGTCTTCTTCAGAGATACAGAAGATTTCTGGTGAAATAATATTTACAGTTACACATTCTTCATTTCTCTGCATGAAACGATGGGCAAAAGGGTTAATTGCGTGGTGAGAAAATGTAACATCGACACAAAGGATTGTTTCAAATGCTGTAGTTTGTTTTGTCATTCTAGATAACAAATGTGTTTCTTGATGTGAAAGAGGTGATTGGCAAACACTAGCCATTTTTACGCGCAGGTTAAGATTATAGCCCAAGTATTGATTAGTTTTAAATTTTCTAAATCTTTTGCTTATTTCGTGATGTCAAGGTTTACGCTTGGGGTGACAATGACCATGGTCAGCAAGGAAATGGCACTACCACAGTTAATCGCCGCCCTCAGTTAGTCCAGGGCCTTGAAGAATTCAAAATCACTCGTGTGGCTTGCGGCTCTTCACACAGCATGGCCTGGGCCGAGTCTGATTTCCCGGCGCCCACCGCGCACGAGCCAGTAATGTTCCCCGCGTCCCGAGATCCACTGGGAGCCTCAAGTCTCGGTTCAGACTCCCAGGAGCAGTGCAATTCCGCGGCAGATACAGAAAGCAATGAGTACGGAGAACATAGACATAGACCTTCTCTAGCAAAAATCGTGCTTTCATTGAACAGCAATTACGAACGACAGCAAGCATTGAGCCATATCCTAACTGCTCTCCAAATCATTTACTCGCGAGACGCGGTAGTGCGGGCTCTTATGGACCCTCATTCATTTATCCGCGGTGATTCCAAACCTGCGGAGACTGAAGATGAAGAAGCTGTTGCTCTAGCTTCCGTTTCAGACGTTTCTATCGAGGACGTCGCGTTCACGGAAGTGTCTAGTGCAACTGTTTCTCGGAAGTCGGTGATTGAAGGCATGGACGAGTTCACCGGTAGTCTGGGACACGATGACTCGCGGCTTCTGGTCGAGTTGTTGAAGCTCGCCGTGGCTGATCGAGCTGGGGATAACGGCAAAGAAGTGCTGTCTGAGGTTTTGAAGGCGCTGGCTCAAACCAAACCGGAGGTAAGCTGCGAAGGTGACTTATCGAAACGGCGATAACAGTGCTTGAACAGACGAACAAACGAGCGAATGGACGAACGGTGACGAACGGTCGATCAAAGGAACAATCGATCGGACGAACAGACGAACGAACGAACGAACGAACGAACGAACGAACGAATACCAATCTCTTAGGGTCTGAACACAACAGCAGGAAAATGTTAACAAACAAGCAGCTAGGGCAGATTATTGTTTTGATGCGCTATCATAATCTCTCAACCAATGAATGTTTTCGGTAAGGAGAATTTATATTACGACCTATAGGTTGCGTCCATGCTCCTTGAGCTGTGCATCACAGAGCTGGAAGACGTGGCGACCGATAACAGCAGTGTCCACAGCAGCTTCCAGCCTGTGGTTCAAGAGAGCAGTCATCCATACACAGATGATACCAACACCAGTGGTGTGGTCAAGATTCCAGGCGCCGAGGGTCTCAAGGTCGAGTTTGACAAACAGTGTTCCACTGAGAGAAGGTGACTAGAAATTGAAGGGCAGATTAAGTTGTTCTGATTTGTCGCAAACAGATTTTGTTGTTGAATTGCGGGGAAGAATAGTTTTTACTAACATGAGTGAGGACTTATGAAGTATATATGAAATAATTCATATTTGAACTGCGGTTGTAGATGAAAGTGAAGAATGATCATCGCAGTAAATTCTCCAACTTAAGCAATTGGGTAGAAGAGTGAGCGAGGACAGTTTGCATAGACTGAAGAGTAGAAATAGGAAATGATAAAGTCGTATTCATATATCTTTACGGGTTTTTTTTTATTAATTTCCGTTTCAAGCGCAGCTTTTCTCTTTCTTGTTTATATTCTGATGATGTTTTGTTTCATCGCTGGAAGGCGTAAATCTGGACTCTCCTCTTCGCTTTTTCCATCAATTACATATAGCGATGTTTCGTGTTTACAAACATTGACGTCATATTTCTTTTGATATTTAAATTTGCCAGCCACTGAACAATAACCAATAAACCTCTGGTTGGCAAAATAACAATTGGTGACGTAACGAGAAACATCGCTAGACTGCGAGAGGTTACAGTTATATCTAATTTCCATAAGCGCCTAATCGATGCAATGGGCATGTTATGTTATGAAACTTCCCATCTTTGTAAATTGACAAGTCGCACATAACTAATTGAGAGGTTGATTCTATATAAGAAGTAATCGTGGCATTGTTCGTTCAGCCCGAAGAAAAATTTAATTCATTGAAGTTGAGTAAAGATGTCCGGTGATTATTCAGGGTAGTGATTTTGTAGATGTATTTGGATTTTTGGAATTAATTTGGCATTTGTCGGTGAATTACTTTTCTGTATTTGTGTGTGTTTGCTATGTTTGGGATAGGGTAAGCTCTTTTAACCATTAATCAGGTGACAGTACCCTCTGTTTTTCATGATGGAGTGCGTTCTTATAGGCATGATCCGCTGACCATCATGGACAGCACTGGTCGAGTGGTCTCTGTCCGGTCCGGCCGCGAGTGGTCCGATTGGTCAAGCGAGCTGCGCATGAGCGGCGATGAGCTGCGTTGGAAGTTTGTGAGTGACAGTTCTGTGAACGGATGGGGCTGGAGATTCACTGTGTACCCAATCCACCCAGCCGCTGCGCCGTGTGACGTGCTGTCAGACAGAGCACTGCAGTCTAGACCGTCCATTGACTTGGTCCGCTGTCTTTTGGGTGAGTGCAATAGATAGATATACATCTACTCAACGGTTTGTGGAACAGGCGTGGCCTAGTGGTTAGCAAGCTACACGCCAAACCGAGCGGTTGTCTGGGTTGTAGCAGTAAAGTTAGGCTTCTGGTTATATATGTCTAGTTTTTCTACTTTGTACATATAATTGTTGACAACACGTTTGCTATTTACAGACTTCAAACTGGAAACTCTCGGTGACGGGGCCCAGACCCCTCGCCTGGCCTCTTCATTATCCGCATGCGCACAACTGAATACTCTGTCTGCCACTCAACGCACGTGGGCTGTTCATCGCTTGAGAAAGCTTGTGATGTCAGAGGTTGGACCAGTGGTTGATGTACCTGCCTTGTTTGGTTACAATCTGATGTACGATCAGCCGCTCATTAAAATGAAGCGCGTCGGTAACCAGCGAATGAACGCGGTAAGCACTTTGCCTTTCATTAATATTTAAGCAATAGAGCTCTTTTTCCGTGTTTACATAGCCTCATCTAAACACGAGGAGAGTGGGGAGAATTGCTTTTATAAAATGACTCTCAAAAATACGCGCGAATCTAAAACGTCACATCGTGTTTACATACCCTCATCTAAACACACCTATCGACCAATAAGAGCGCGCGTAGTAGCTCAGTTATTTTATAAGTCTTTATCAGTCATGATTTCCTTTGTTAAAACCTTTAGATTAATTATTTATGAGTTTGAGAAGAATTTCTCTCGAGTATCTTTCAATGTCGTCTTTCTCCAGTCGGTCGCATCTTCGGCTCTTGGAAAGCTAGTCCGAGGCCTCCCCGACACTTTACAAAGACAGTACGAGTACGAAGAACCGCTTGTTCGTGGAGGGAAACATCTTTTTCACAGCGACTTTTTTAAGGTAAGCACAGCACTGATTTGTCCATTTTGTAGTTTGTGGGGTTCACATTGATTAATTTCTTCGGTCATTCTATTTTAACATGGCCGCGTCTTCAAACTCTGTTTGTCAAATTGGGGCTCGTTTAATATTAGAGACCTTAAGATCGAAGTTTGGAGAACTTACCACAAACGGCAAGCCGCGGTTTGCGGTTAGCGGTTTTATGTTAGCCGTCTGTCCATATTTGGGACTTAAGATTCGCGGGCTAAATAGCCGGCTGCCATGTTTGTTTTTATTCGTTTGTTGACTTCTGTTTTAGCAGAGAAATCATCTTCAAACTTACGTTTCCGTGAAAAAGAATTCGATAATTAATTAGCGAAATAGTTTTTAAAAGTAGTATTTCCTCTCAAACGTGGGATTGTGATGTTTTAGGGTGTAAAAAACCTTGCGGTAAATCACTTACCTCTAGAACTTGGTCTAGCCGTACAAACGTGAACCTCAAACTGCAAACCTGACGCCAACGCACTCATCACGTGACTTCTTGACGTTCGCGGTTCGCGGTAAATGCCGAAAAACCTCTATCGTACGGTCTCTTTTGTCTTTATAAGTGGCCGGTACTTCAGCGGTTGAATCTAAGCCCATGTCCTTGCAATCGAGACTCTTAAATTTGCTTGATTTCGCATGATCGAGTCGGTTTCACAAGGCTCCACTGCATGGAATGTTGTCTACTAGAAGTACTGCCAGAACATTCAATATGAAGGTGGCTAGTTCCGCGGTAACGGGGTGGACTGTCTGATACTTTTACGCTGTAATCTCTGACGTGCACTTCTTGTCTTAGGTTCTCGTTGCTTTCGCTTGTGACCTCGCTCTGGACTGTCTACCGTGCTGCGCCGACGGACACGAGTGGGCCTGGTTTCGACGCTTTTGTATGGCGTCACGGATTGCGTCATCTCTGGAATCTAGGCAGCCTCTGCCGCACGACTTCTTGTCGGAGGTTAAGGACAAAATCTCGGAAATGGTTCAAGAAAGCCAGGAGAGTGCGATGGAGTACTACGATCACGAGGTGTTTAAAAGAGAACATGACGAGCAGTTACTACTGTGGCTAAACCAGTGAGTGAAATCAGAGATCTAATAACGCTTCCTTTGAAGAATTGTTCTGTATATTAAGTGCAGTGTTTCATCTCCCTTTTCATCTCCCTTTAACATCTCGTTGGTCTCGTTTTCAGGCGCCCTTCTGATTGGACAGTCACCTGGGGCGTGGGTGGTACCATATATGGCTGGGGCCACAACCATCGTGGGCAGCTGGGCGGAATTGAAGGCGGGAAAGTGAAGTTTCCACAGCCTTGTGAGGCACTTAGTGCTATCAGACCTGTGCAGATTGTTGGAGGCGAACAAACTCTGTTTGCTGTGACAGCGGAGGGAAAGGTTTGTTTGTTTGTTTGTTGTGCTTCCTTTTTGCTTGCTTGTGATTCGGACGTTATTTTTGGCTTCTTACAGCTCTTGCCTCAATAGGCCAGAAAAAAATATATTTTGAACCTCAGCGGTCACGTGTTTTACGAGAGCATAAAGTGAAGCCATTGAACACGTTTAGGCTAGAATGGCTCGGAAAAGAAGACGCCTTCAAGAAATAAGAGAGGGTTTTCCATTCAACCGGTACGGTTGAAAAGTTCCGGGGGAAATCCGAAAATTGGTATATGTATTCCGAAATGCGAACCATTTTCCCGAAACGTTTGGGTACACCTCGCGAGGTTGTCCACATTTACAGAAATTCTGGAGAATGCTGTTCCATTCGCCACTGGAAATTGCCCGACATGCAAACTGGAATGTTTGGTCGAATAGATAGCGCCCGAGTTTATAGCGTGAGAGATCGGCGTTAGAATAATCTTCCACATATGCGCTGTTTACCTGCGTGTTTTTCCACTGATTTTAACAGGTGTACGCCACTGGATATGGTCATGGCGGACGCCTGGGACTGGGTGGAACAGAAACAGTGACGTCAGTACGACTGATAGAATCTCTACAGCACGTGGTCATTAAGAAGGTTGCTGTGCATTCTGGGGGTAAACACGCCATGGCACTCTCTGTGGACGGTGATGTTTACTCCTGGGGCGAAGGAGAAGACGGGAAACTAGGGCATGGAAGTCGAGGGTGAGTATTATGCCTTAAAAGGAAATGCTTTGTGTTGGAAATCGGATACAGTTTATTTTAGCCCGTGTGTTTTGTTTCGTGGTGTATTTCATTGGATTGAGATGGTACTACATTCCCCAATAAAGCTCTAATACCATAGATTCTAAGAAAAGAAAATATTTTAATCTTCTGCGTTGATATGGGAAAAACAGAAAAGGTATAGCTTCAAGTTTCGTCACACAAGGCAACCCCCTAATTGAACACAGGTGTTGTTTGGTGTCGTGTATTTTGTCAACAGTTTTGTTGTTGTTGTTGTTGTTTTGTTTCTTTTCAAACTCTTTTTATATTCCTCGTAACTTAAAATGACTGATGAAGGCATTCTTTCAGCGCATTGTTCTTACCGTAGCCTGGTCGTTCACCTCAAACAGAAAAGAAAGAAAACAGAACACACAGAAATGACAATTTCGCTATTTTTTCCTTGACCAGGCATAAAAATGCCTTAAGTAACTCAGTAGTTTGCTGTAAAGTGTTGTTGTAAGCAGGTACATAAAATGCCCACGCTCCTCGGGTTGTTCATTTACAGCTTGTGTGATCGTCCACGCGTCATAGAAGCCCTGCGCGGCAAATCGATCGTGGACATCGCATGCGGTGGATCCCATAGCGCGTGTATCACAAATAGCGGTGAACTGTACACCTGGGGGAAGGGAAGGTACGGACGACTGGGTCATGGTGACAGCGAAGACCAAGTACTGCCAAAGCTGGTGGAAGCGTTACGCGGACAACGAGTCATAGACGTAGCCTGCGGTAGCGGCGACGCGCAGACCCTGTGCCTGACTGATAACGACTGTGTGTGGTCCTGGGGTGACGGGGATTACGGCAAGCTCGGCCGCGGAGGAAGCGACGGGTGTAAGATTCCTATGAAGGTGGAGGCGCTTATCAGAGCTGGGGTGTGTAAGGTCGAGTGCGGCTCACAGTTCTCTGTGGCCCTGACCAAGTCTGGTGCTGTTTACACCTGGTATGTACAGAGAAGGCTCGATCTACCCTGACGAAGTTGTTGTGGCGAACCACTACAATGCTTTAGAAAAAAAACGTCAGGTGTAAAAATGTATCTAGTTCAGTGTGTATAGGAACCACGTGACACAATAATTTGGGCTGAAAGTTTCTTTTGTAGGAATCGAAGTACTAACAACTGAACTTCAAGTCTAATAGTCAAGTGTAGTCGGAGCATTGTCTTATTGTTTTGTAGTCGCTGTGAGCAAAGTACAACCAGTGCCCACCTCCCCTCCTCCTTGTCACCAATTACTCCTTGTTGGTCATTTCATTGATTTTGTTTTGTTCTTTACGTATCTTGTCTTTATCGCCTCTTGTCTAAGGCGGTTCATAACCAAATTCTTGTTGTAAAGTAACAGAGATTGTGCAACAATTAAACAGTAAAGAGAATCTTGATCGTGATCTTATACGCCATTCACACCAACCTGTTAAACATGTTTAAAACACTTTTAACTAAACAAGATTAAAGTTAACCTCTCATGCCATACACACCCCACAAATTAATAAGGTAAAAACCTGTTTGAATAAATATGTTAGCAAGATGGTTTGAAATTTGTCCTCTCAAAATGCCTGCAAAGGGTAATCGACGAAATGGAAACCCTAGACTTGATTTAGTTAATTAGTTAATTAGTGCTTCAATTATTTCATCTCTCAGGGGTAAGGGCGATTATTACCGCCTTGGTCACGGCTCAGACGATCACGTGAGACGTCCCAAGAGAGTGGCAGCCCTGCAAAACAAGAAAGTGGTTGCTATAGCAACAGGCTCACTGCACTGTGTGGCATGCACAGACACGGGCGAGGTGTACACGTGGGGCGATAATGACGAGGGACAGCTGGGAGATGGATCAACAAATGCCATCCAGAGACCACGGCTTGTCACGGCTCTACAGGTAAATCTACTCGACTCTTTAACACATCCTGGATTCACTGGTATCCCCCTGGTTGCGTTCTCTCACGAGTCCGGTGTACGTTCGAAGCACCGGCTCCTTTTCCGAACAGCGGCTGGTAATCGAGTCAACCTTGCAAGAAGATTGTGGGTAGATTCAAGCCGCATTAAAACTCTATGCTGATGACGTGCCGTTGCTCAGATCTAGTTGATGTTTCCCGGCGATTGGCTCTTTCTGCAATGAGTTAGCGATATGGCTAGGATTTGGGAATTCTCTATTTTCCGATTTGGAAGACAAACAGAGTGAATTATGGGGAATTGGAAAATAGAGAAATCAGCGAAGCGAATTCACAAACGTTAAGTATGTGAAAAGTACATTCTACCCATTACAATGAAGATGGAGTGTAATAAAACTAGCCATTAGAATGAAGATGGAGTGTAAGGCAATAAAACTACAGCCATGTGCGCGGAGCTTTGACATCACTCGGTGAAATAAGGACAACTTTCGTTCGGTTTCTTCGTTAAATACCGTACTTTAAACTGTTTTTTCCAGAGCAGTTGTAAGCAAAAGAGTGTCCTTTCGGCGCCATGACATCGCAAAAATGTTGAAGAGCGTTCTAGGATAGGAGACGAGGGCTATGACTGAAAGCTATTTGAATTGCTTGTACGATTTTCCTCTAAAAGACTTATTTTGAAACTATGCTGATGCCACCTGTATTTTCCTTTTCAGGGTAAACAGACAAACCGTGTGGCGTGCGGCTCAGCTCACACTATCGCCTGGTCCACTACAAAACCCGCTAATGCCGGTCGCCTCCCCAGGGAAGTCCCCATGGAATTCAACCACCTGCAGCTTATCCCCCTGGGGTCATTAAGAAATCGCCTCATGCTTCTCCATCACTTCTCGGAGCTAGTGTGTTCCTCGATCGCCCTGTTTGATCTGCAGCCCCGTATTAAGGATCATCTTGGGCAAGGACCCCTGGTAGCACTGGATGCTTTGAGAGGTGTGCTGATCCCGTCTGGGAAGGTAAGCAGTGACCACTTCCTCTTGCCTTCTTAGCATAACCAAACCATCAGCGATTATAAAATAACTGAGCCACTACACGCGCTCTCATTGGTCGATAGGTGTGTTTAGATGAGAGAATGTAAACACGGTTGTGGCGTTTTAGATTCGCGCGTATTTTTGAGAATTAGTTTATAAAAGCAGTAGAGCACTTTTTCCGTGTTTATATAGCCTCATCTAAACACTCGGAGGGTTGGGAGAATATCGAAAGCTATGCAAACCTCGACTACGTCTCGGGTTTGCATAACTGTCTCGAATTCCCCCATCCCTCCTTGTGTGTAGATGAGGCTATGTAAACACGGAAAAAGTGCTCTATTGCTTAATTACAAAACATGCAGTGTCGGTGACACAGGAACAAGCAATCGAACAGACAGTGACAGGATTAAATGGTTTGAACCCTCAAGGGTCAAATGTACCGTGTAACAAGTCAAGGTCAATGTGCCTTGCTCGTGATAGGTCTCCGAACCGATCTGGTTAAATTATAATCAACGGCTCTTTGTGTTTCAGAAGATATCTAACTTGTCGATTTTTTTTTCTAGGAGGCCGCTTTCCGTAAAGTTGTTCAGACAACTATGGTTCGTGACAGACAACACGGTCCTGTGATAGAACTGAACCGAATACAGGTGAGTACGGAGTCGAGTTAAGAATTCAAAACAGCACTTTCACCTGTACAGTCGTACTTCAGAGGAATTGGTTTCAAATTAGAGCAATACTTTGTTATTAAATTTTGTTGCTTGCTTTTTAAAATTCTTCTCAGATCAAGAAGTTTCGGTCTAAGGGTGGTTTGACCGGCCCTGACGGCTCTAAATCAGTATTCGGCCAAGCTTGTTCCAAGATGAGCAACTTTGGTCCAGACAGCTTGTTCCTTCCTCACCGTGTGTGGAAAGTCAAGTTCATCGGAGAGAGCGTGGACGATTGCGGAGGTGGCTACTCAGAATCTATCGCAGAGATGTGCGACGAGCTCCAAAATGGCTCCCTCCCCCTGCTGATTGTCACGCCTAACGGAAGAGACGAGTCCGGGGCGAACCGGGACTGCTTCATTCTCAACCCGGACGCTACCTCTCCCGTTCATCTCAGCATGTTCAAGTTCTTGGGCGTGTTGATTGGGATTGCCATTCGGACAGGTAGCCCCCTGAGTTTGAATCTCGCCGAGCCTGTGTGGCAGCAGATGGCAGGTACGACGAACAGGGTCTGTTGTCCTTGTAACCCATCTACCCCTTCCTTAAGTACCAGACCAAGGAGGAAGGAGCTATTCCTCTCCCCAGTCCTCTTCTGAATATATTTTAGTGGTGTCCTTTTGGCTGTCATAGCTATTTTAGTTTTATTGAAGAAGGATTGGACTAGTTTCATGTTATGATCTCAGATAGCTTAGGACATATTGACACGCAAAGGTACTACATGCAGGGTTATGTCTCTGTTTCGCATATGTCCTAGTTTACGTAGAAGAGCAAGATCTTGTGATTGTTCTTGTTGCAAAACAAACCGTTCTGCTGAGCGTGTTTGAGGCGAAGACTACCTTGAATTCCACTTGACCAATGACAGGAGAATGCCCAATACAGTAACATGTTTGACACCACTTCAAGTACCTTTCGCAGAGAACGTGTTAAAGAACTTGTTGTATCACATAATAATCTTGATGTGCTAATCCTCTTCTCGTCAGGGATGTCTTTGCGAGTGACTGATTTGGCTGAAATCGACAAGGATTACGTTCCAGGTCTGATGTGCATCCGGGACATGGAGCGCGATGCGTTTGAAGCTATGGAGATGCCGTTCAGTACTCCTAGCGCTAGCGGTCAGGAGGTACAGCTGCATAACAAGATCAAGAGAATCACACTGGACAACAGAGAGGAATATGTGCGACTAGCACTTCATTACCGCTTGCATGAGTTTGATCTACAGGTATTCTGACTCCCTTAATCCCTGTCTTGATCTCTCACGCTCATAGACAAAATCGTCAATATAGGCCCGTACGCACTGGGCAAATCTTTGTATATTTTGCGAAGACTGCCATCAGTTCCGTGGTACAAGTGCGCAGAGTGATTTTTTTCCTACAAAATTATGTCAAGCCTTACCAAATTTATAATCGGCAGGCGTCCTGCTTCGTAGCGGGACAAATTCTTGTTAGGCGTTAAAACTGACAGGTTTTTTAATGCACGTGGCATGATCAAACAAATTTTGTCAGCCTAGTGCTAAGTATAAAACTTCGCCCTGTACTTCTAGTTAGAGCAATGTTTTGTGCGATTTTAACATCCCACGTGTTTGCACTTCTGTAACTTTCCATAATGACCGACGAAACGTTTCCTCTTGCCCGTTAGGTATCTGCAGTTCGAGAAGGCATGGCACGAGTAGTCCCTGTCCCCTTGCTGTCATTATTTACCGGCCCTGAACTGGAGACGATGGTATGCGGTAGTCCCGACATTCCTCTGGACCTGTTGAAGTCCGTGGTGACGTACAAGGGAGTGGACGCTAATGCGCCATTGGTTCGTTGGTTCTGGGAGACTCTGGAGAGTTTCTCTAACGCTGAGCGATCTCTCTTCCTTCGGTTCGTTTGGGGGCGAACTCGCCTGCCTCGCACTATCGTGGATTTCCGTGGCAGAGATTTCGTATTCCAGGTAAACTGTACAATGCCTAACAGATGTCCTGTGTAGTTTGCCATTTCTTCAACTCCACCTCGAAGACTATCAACTCTACTACAGGTTATTGTCGATGTTTATCTAGTGAATACCTGCTGGAGATTCAAAACATGGGTTGAGCATGACAGTGCTTGTTTTGGAACATCTGTAGTTTCTCCACACCGGTGAAAACAACTTCGCATATATTATCCATACTATTCACGACAGTTCCTTTCACGCTTGCTGAATAAGAGATCGAGAAATACGACCACGCTTGAAGGATTGGGAAAGAGAGGAAGGGGAAATGAGAGTTTCGGGAGCAAGCCAGAAAGAGAGACAACATGTCGCGGCTGCCAACAGCTAAAGGATTCTTACACGAACTGGCCTCAAATGACATGCAGAACTCCTATTTATACTCACTTAGTAAGGGAATGGTGCCAATATCATATATACAAGTAATCTCAAGTATAGCTGTGAAAAATCTTGGTCTTTCACATAACTGGCTCTCGGTGTGTTTCTTGTAAGAATGTGACCAAGAACTACAGCAAAATGAGTGGGCTTCTTAGACTCATAATTCTGGCTTGTTTTTCGTTTCAGGTGCTTGACAAATACTCTCCCCCAGACCACTACCTTCCTGAATCCTACACCTGTTTCTTCCTTCTGAAGATGCCTCGATACTCGTGTCAGCGGGTGCTCTGTGAGAAGCTGAAGTATGCCATCCACTTTTGCAAGTCGATTGATTCGGATGATTACGCCAGGATTGACCTTACTGGCGAACAAGCCGAAGAATACGACACTGATGTGGAGGCATTTTAGTTTTCAGCCTTTTAGAACAGTCCAGAAGAAATTCCCAAGATACAATGAGGCGATGGTTAACGAACACGTCACATGACAATACGCCGTAACTATGACAGCCGCCATGTTGGTTTTCATATTTCAATGTAGAGCAACGATATTTTTTGCTCCTTTGAAGCAATCATGGAAGTAGGAAATTTTCGGCAGATCACATGGTCAAAGTCAAAAATTTTTGCCATTTTTTAGACAATTTCAAATTTTATTTGGCAGTAAATTAAAGGTAATCAAATAACTATCGTGCATTACTTAGGAATCTGGGCTCGTGAAAGCCCCAAGCAAAGCATCGATATATCCTATTAAATCTCACTCTGAGATCAGGGTATCAATAAAGAAGCTGGTACAAAATTCTTGAAATTGACTTGCTAACGTAGTTTCTCGTTCGTTCGCTCAAAAAACAAGAGGTTTATTTACAATGCAATATGAAAACTATCCAGGCGCGCTATACCAAAGTATGACGTGATGTGGTTACATCATGTGATCAGCATTCACTGTCCACGTGCCATCCAAGTTGGAGGTTCAAGACTGATGCACCTGCTTTCTTAAAGGCATGTGCGCCAGACATTTCTCGCAAAGGTTGTGTTGTTTTGCATATGTTGATGATGCCATATTGTTGTAAGACGTAATTTCACGATCTCATGTGGTAGTTGACTAATAGTCTGTAGATTATAATGATTGGCAAGAATTTCGAAAAGAAAAGAAGAAGAAAAGAAAACAGAGAATCGAAATGTTTTTAGCTCGAGAATATTATAATAATGTACACTAAGTTATTTGAATCTTTGAATTATTTTTTGAAAATGGTATTTGCCACACGGGCAGTAGTTTAATTTATTTCTCTAAATGTTTTTAATTCTTTTTTTCTTGTAAATTAGTGCAGTAAATATGAGTGACAGAAATTGCAATACGTCAAAAAAGTGTAATTGTTTTAATTAAAGCGATTGTCTCCCAGTTCCCAGAATCGTGCATCTATTTGTATCCCTTGTCACAGAATTACCTCATATATCCAGCTTAAATTATTCCAACAATAGCTTGTAGTATGGTGATAATAGACAGATAAACAAAGGCGCTATTTTCCCAGTGATTAAAAAATATAGATTAAATTAATTCTGCTAAACCAGGCCCAGTAGTATTATAACATGGCGTATATTTATGAAATGGACGAACACAAACCAAGTTCCAAATGGATCTAATGAAGTAAAAAGTACATGAAGCCGGCCTTTTCTCTCTTCCAATCATACCTAGTATAAACTTAAACTATTTGAAAAGCGTATTCGAGGCACTGCAAAATTATAGAGCCAAAGGCACCTGCATTCCTTTTAATTTGAGTGACTTCAACTTAATTAAGTCAACTCATCCACTTTTTTGACAACTATGTGCGAAGACTGGCATATAGCCCCGGGCATATATACCTTCCTTTTCAGCCAAGGTTCGTGAATGCACATGGTAGCTTTTGCTGTAGGGTTTGCCCCTGACTTGTTATAAATATAATCCCACTGGTAATTCCATTGCCACCGGTGTATGAAATCAAACGAAGTTTCTAACGGACTGTATAGAATAAACATTAAATCGAACCTTTTTCATGGCTCGACTTTGGGGTTTGTTGTTGTGGTTTTCGTCTAGAAATCGAACTCGAAAGAAGTTCTTTACTCGATGTTGTTCAATGGCCCAAAAAATTCGAACTCAATCTTTATTTTACGTTCAATTCACTTCTTTGGCTCGCGATTATTTTTCACTTGAATTCGACTTCGTTCGATGGGAAATAAAAACGGCCTTCATCTAACCATCGAGGTTACATTTCGCATGGAGATTATAAGCGTTCGGTATTTTATGGGCAAGTCGCTACTATTTCACACAGTCGATGCGACGGAAACTGAGCATTTATTTCCAACGTCGGTCGAAAACTGAGCGGAAAAACTACAGTCTTTTCATAGCATGACTTGGATTATTGAATGCACTCTTTTATCAGTGCGTACAAAGCTGCTGTAATTTAAGAAAAAGAAATGACAACAAAACAAAGCGATGTTTGCTTTTCACAGGTAAAATGGCATATTGGCTGTTCAGCATTTGGATCGGCATTGTTTTTCTACCGTACAATGAATAAAATTATTGAGTTCTGTAATATCCACGAGGAAACTTAAACGACGTTAATTTACCAGTTTAGGTCGGTTATGCAATTAAAGGATTATTACCCAAGGAGACAGCAGATTTAGAACCTTTTTCTCTCGTGTCATAAAAAGCTTTTCGTGGATTATTTTCAGCAAATGTCGCTTTCAGCAAAAACGCTTACTCTAAAAAGCATTGGTGGTTGATTTCCTCACAAACTGCATAGTCGCTTTTCAAAAAGCTGTAATTAACTGTGCGACACAGCTGTTTGTTTACTCGAAGGATTTAATAACAAAACTTTCACAAGCTGTTTTCTCATTTGATGTCACTCAGTTTATTTAGTTTTGGAGTTGGACAGCGTTCGGTCTGAGTGTAGTGGTGATTAAAAGCGACAAGGGAAGGCAATTTCTTTACTGTTTTTACCGCCGAAGCCTTTCTAGAAAGTAGACATGGTTGATTGACGCGAATGAAAAATATGGCAGTCTTACAGGACGTTAATCCTTTCTAAATTTGCAATTGCTTTGCATGAAGAAAGCTCGGGCACTACTAAATGCAAATACGGCGCTAGGAACAAACGTTATCAGGGAAGATTATTAACATTTGCGACGGCGTTGAATACGGATAAAACTGAAGAAGTACAACAGCACGATTCGTCACTGAGAAAACCATTTAAGTGCATGATTGACGTGCGACACTTGGAGAGGCCAACACAGATCAAACTCCAAACACAACAGACTTCGGCTTGTCTCGCCGACAAAAAATATTTCATCCAGCTGGAGTGACATGGAAGCTGGTGGAAGTAAGCCCAAAACCAAGATCCACAGGCCCGGAATATCCAAGAACTTTCCAGCTAATGGCCACTACCAAGAAACCTCAAGGAATCGTATTTTTGCCAGGAGAGATTCAACGCCTGATCTTGGAATGAACACTTTCTCATTCCGACCGGAAAATGGAACTTCGTCGACTGAAGTTCCATCCTACAACCTGTGGAAATCTCGTCTCGACCGCAGGAATTCTTTACCCAATTGCATGTCCCTTGGACAAAGGAAAAATTCAACATCTTCCGGGGTTTTCGTCCCTTCCGTGTTTACGCGTGAAACGAAAGGACTTCGGAAATATACCACTTCTCTGGGAGGCGCAATCAACGAAAATGATGACCAAAGGATCGAGGAGAAAGCTGGGAATGATGGTGATGGAAAGGATGTAGTAACAAACAGGATTGCAGTGTTATCAAAAGAGAAAACTTGGCAACAGATCTTCAGCCGGGAAAGCTCAGCCATAAGCCGAGGGGCAAGGTCTTATGGCGCCGACTCTGTTTCCACCGTAAGGTGCTCCAGCGCGGAAACTCCGTCAGCAAGGCGAGGCGAAAGACAACAGGCTTACTACGCGAAAAACTACAGAATAAAACGCTGGCTTAGTGAAGTGGAATAATTAAATTCTGTACTGGAAGTTTTAACTTTTATTTTAAATTTGCCCGCTGAGTAACTCGCGCGCTCGT
The DNA here is from genome assembly GCA_964020085.1 of Micromussa lordhowensis. Classification (NCBI taxonomy): domain Eukaryota; kingdom Metazoa; phylum Cnidaria; class Anthozoa; order Scleractinia; family Lobophylliidae; genus Micromussa; species Micromussa lordhowensis. The sequence goes on along the minus strand of OZ026603.1, from coordinate 24,284,694 downwards.
GCTCAGTAATATAGCGTGGGTGCTCGATCAGGTTAGACGGAGCGAATGATTGTGTTATAAAAATCATTTGCTTGTAATTTCCAGCGTGAAAGTTTTCTTGTTAAACACTACATTGAAAGGGTCACCAAACTGAATCGCAATGCGTGTAGTTTACAGGTTTTTTACTTTAACTTGTCTTGTAGTAATATAACTACAATAACTTATCTATCGCCCGATCTCTTTGAAAAAAAGCGCAAAAAATAAAACATGAAAATCTGCCAGGTTTTTAAACTCCGTGTCTGCAGAAAAATCACATTTAATGAGATCACGTTTTCAATCCATTTTGTCAGGCAATGAATTACCGTGTTTGGTCATGTAATGATTCCTTCCTGAACCAAACTGAAAAAGTTAAATGCCGGATCACGTAAACTTTTGCACTAAGAAAAACAATGCTGGAAAATTTTACTTTTAGAATACAACTAAAACAACGGTCTTTGGCCTTATCACGTGATCTCTTAGCTTTGTCCCTTCCGGGGTAGGGTGGATATCATTGCTACTGGAGACCATTAGTAAGGTCCCAGTAAACTATTAGCAAAGCATTATTACTAGAACAAGTAGGGCTAAAGAAACTTTGGATAAATGCGGATTTCAAGGTCATTGAAATCTTAAACTAGGAATCTTAGAGAAATGGGACGACATCATCGGGTTAGTAGGGATGAATGGAGAATATTAAGTTAAAAAAGGACGAAATAAACAGATACCAACCAAATACGAACTCCCCGCAAATTCACAAGTATTTTTCATTGTGACCTGTGACCTGTGACCTGTGACCTGTGACCTGTGGCCTGGACTTTAGCCCCGCCGCGTTTCATTCAACTTTAAGATGAGCAAAGCCGGTGAGCCGAGTTTGATTACAAAATCAACGATCAAATGATGCAAAATGCCATTGGAAGCTAGGTTTCTAAATTAAGAAAACGACAATGACAAGAAAATGTCAAGTTAAAACGTTAAGCAAAGCCTTGAGAGACAGTTTAACGAAAGAAGTTGTTGTTGTTGTTGTTCACGATGGAGACCGTGCAACCATGGAAGGTGAATGACAATGGAAGATGGTTGTTTGACTGCTGATAAACTTGTGATGTGACGGCAGTAGAAGAGCTGGATGGATAATTCTCGTTCTGCATTTGAATCTGAACATCGGAATGATTCTGGATAGCTGGCGGTTGGAGTGATGATTCTTCTCCCGATACGAATCCGCTCAATATGTTCGACATGTTTTCCTTCTGGGGGAAAGATGCTCTAGCGCTGTAGGATTCAATGGCACTGTCTGTCTGACCCGTGACTGCCTTAATGTGTCTTGCCTCCACATTACGATCAGATAAAACTGTCACAGTTGTGGCTCTCACACAGATGTTAGATGTGGACTGATACCAGCTGCCGTACTCACGTTTTCATCATATTGGCGAGTGTTGATTCTCCAACTGGTGAATTACAATACCAGACGCTTTCTTTCTCAGGGTTGAATTTTGCTGACAGTTCCCTTGGTCGTTGGAACAGGCAATCCAGTTTGGGATTAAGATACTTGAGGAAATTTTCAACTGTTTTGACGGGACAGCGGCTGGAATTTATTACTTCAAACATCTTTTCATCGGATTAAGCCCGCCTTGGTGGTTTTTGGTGGAAAGTAGAGCACATAGTACCACAGGCGGCCCAGACGTTGTTTGTGATTTACATACGTGACAGTATTGCGTTACGTTTTAAGCCATTTAAGAGAATGTATGAAAATGGTTCGAAAATCGCTCTAAATTCAACTTGTAGTAAAGGATTTAAATAAAAGAAACTTACCTTAGTCTGCGCTTGTGTTATCTTGAAGTCTTGTGTTATCTTGAAGGCAGCTGAGGCGTTCTACAGTCGTTCTAAAGCCATTTCAACGATTTAAACTTTTCCAGGTTTGCTTTCCATTAAAGTGAAACGAAAGGCTGGCGACCTGGTCGGCCGACGGTTCGAACTCGAAGCTCCATAAATTCCACTAAAATGCTCGGAGCTCGCCAAAATTGCCTCACGGCAGCCATCGATAATTCTTCTTTCTAGTTGCTTCGTCTCGGATCCCAAGGTTTATCTTATCCGCCCGAAAAACGTTCCGTTTTGAACGCTGGCTGCCCATTTCTGCTTCATTTTGATCCGTTACGAGTGATCTTGTGCACGGATTTCAAAATCGTTGGCTTAGCGACCGCTCCAACACGACAAAGTCGCTCTCAACCGTAGGGAGTTGACCTGTGCCTAAGTATCAGACGATATTCCGCGCGATTTCGCAGAATAATTGTTAATTATACCTGCGTTTGACCTTATATGGAAATAAATGCGGCAAATGTCGCTCAGCATAAAATTTTCAGCATTTCGTTTTGGCGCCCGGAAGCACTTCACTTTCCGGCCGTTTCTTAGACTTTGATAAAATTTAGCAAAACCTAAGGTTGAGAATTTAATAAAACAATTATTCCATTCGCGCTTGTTGGATATGAGATTGGTTATAGCCAACTCGGCCCTACGGGCCTCGTTGGCTATTTACCATCTCATATCCAACGCGCGCTCATGGAATAATTATTAATTATAACCCACCCATTAATTTTTGATTGATTTTATTGGCTATTTTACGTCACGTGGTATAAATCTCTGGACAGTTATCACGCAATAACCCCCGCCCGAGTCGATACTTGTCCTCGGATTTTTTCGTCGAAGAGAAACATAGTCAGCACAAGAATTTCAACTTTTCTTTTCTCTTATTTGATATGGAAGGAAACCAAACTAGTGTTATTGAGTCTAGCGATGATGACATTAAAAAGCTGATGGCAAGTGCTGTTCCGGAAAGTACATAAAAGTCACCAAAATACGCTGTCAAAGTCTTTGAAGGTGGATAGAGTCACGAGTAGACTTTTAATATTTAGTCCTACGAAAATTTAAATACAATGTAATAACTAATAATAAAATAAACCAACCGTTCACGTCCGACTTTAGCGTGGAGGAAGGAGAGAAAAATTCCAGTCGCACTTGAAATCATGGAGCCGGCAGAATTGTCAACCATGTTGAAACCTTTTTTACGCAGAAGCCAGAAAATTCAGTGGAAGGAAAATCATGCAGTCGCAACACTGTGAAAGCCAATTCGTTCCGGGCTGGACAGATTTTTTTTCCGGTTTCCTTCAAAGAAAGCCGTTTGCCATTATATTTGGGATAAGTATTCAAGCCGGCAAACGAATCCATCACTGAAAGATCTTGCGCGACAGGGATTGATTTCTTTCACAAAGCACCAGCGTGCAATTTCCGGCGAAGACCTTGAAGTCCTCTATGCAGCAAATCAGCTTGGCCTGAATGCTCCAGAAAGTTTTGCAAATTCATTCTCTACTTCGGAAAGAGAGGCTGTGAAAACCAACGCGAGATGAAACCCGGTGACCCTTAGCTCAAAACAACAACAACCGGCTGAAGTACTTCATCTCAGGCGAGAGAGCGACGAAAAATCAGTCCACCTTCAAGTGCTAGAGATTTTACTCATTCTGTGTTTCACAAATGTAAATTCTGAGACTGAAATACATTTCTTTCTAGTCAAGTTTATGAACAGTACGTCGGAAAATATGAACCAAGAGCGCCAAGTTTTCGAGTTTTTGATCCAAGGGGCTTTACGAAGAATTAATTTCACATGACAGCTTGTCAAATTTGGTCCAATCACAGTGGAGATAAGGTTAGTTAAACCAATCAAATTTACGTTACTCCCTCACGTCAATCACGCGTATTCGCCATCAGATATCACCAATGGCTTTTTTACCAAGTTTACGAGCGGTTTTTGGCGAACTGAAAATTAATGGGAGGGTTATAAAATAAATAAACCCCGTTCTGGCTTGCTGGTATGTCGGCTGATAATGTCCTTGGCTGAGAGATTGTCCTCAAAATTTCACATTTGCCCTCGAAGCTTCGCTTCTCGGCCAAATGTTCATTTTTCATCTCTCAGCCGCGGACATTATCAGCCGACATACCAGCCGCCTGAAGGTTTTTTTTTAATAATTATTATTCAACAAATTGTAACACTATCCAAATATGGTCATGATGCTCTCGGTATCTGTCATCCGTAGGTAACAGATATCCGGCGGTATACGTAGCTTCGTACGTGGGAAGAAAAAGTGAAGTGAGAAAATGTCGACACAGAGATTTAAAAATGTTAGGCTGTTTTGTTATCAATTTGTTGAATAATAAAACAATTATCCTGCGAAATCGCCCGGAATATCGTCTGATTTTAGCCAACTCGGCCTACGGCCTCGTCGGCTAAGTATCAGACGATATTCCGCGCGATTTCGCAGGATAATTGTTAAATAGAACGTGAGTAGCGTAGCCAATCAGAGGACGTCATTCGTGATAGAACGCTAGTAGATTTATACTAAAACTCGATAGGAACACGGAGAACATGTTTTCTATTTCTTTTAGAAAATACCGCGACGAAGAAAAAGAAAAACAACTTGTCTACTTCGATCATCAAAATGTAAATTCTCTTTGTTCGCGCCATCATTACGTCAACAGCTCGCGCTAGTTCTGTGTTTCTATGGAGTTTTAGTATAAATCTACTTGCGTTCTATCACGAAGGCCGTTCTCTGATTGGCTACGCTACTCACTATCTATTCTGTGATAGATAGTGAGTAGCGTAACAGTGTGCACTTGTTAACAAAATGACGGCCGTTTCTTGGCGTTTTCGAAGTGTTGAGAAGAGGATTTAGATTAAGTTTTGAACGACTAGTAGATTTATACTAAAACAATTAGATTATTCACTCTCGATTTCTATCGCGCGTTATATATAGTTTACCACTAAATTTTCTCCGATTCTAATAGCCCAATTTCGATATATTAAAATTCAGCCTAAAACAATAGACCTCAGCACGAGGCTCGTGGGAATAACTACAGTTTTTGTGGGGTTTATTCCCACGAGCCTCGTGCTGAGGTCTATTGTTTTAGGCTGAATTTTAATATATCGAAATTGGGCTATTGGTTTAAATTGATCACGTGACGCGATAGTGTTCATCCGCGGAAAGACACTATCAGCGCATAGTGCCCGTCCACGGAAAATACCCGGATGGATAGTAGTCGTCCGTGAAAATTTATCTGTAAACAAGCGGGTTTTGTCTGTTTTCCTATTCAAATTTTTCATTTGGCTTTCACGGCTTTCATCTCAAAAAGTTGAAAATAGTTCAGTTGAAGTCTGATTGATTTTTGAACTAGCGCGCGGAAGAAAATTTAGTGGTGAACAATAAAGGCAATAGAGTGTTTTTGTCTCGGAACTATCGGTCTGATAGTTGCCCCTTGGAAATTTGATGTTCTTAAAACTACCATATTTGCCCTCGAAGCTTCGCTTCTCGGGCAAATATTTGTTTTAAGAACATCAAATTTCCGCGGGACAACTATCAGCCGATAGTTCCTCGACAGAAACACTCTATTGTTTAAATAGTTGACGAGGGTGCAGCCCGAGTCAACTATCACGCGATAGAAATCGAGAGCTCATAATCTAATTGTTAAATAGAAACGCGGTTTTAAACCAATCAGCGTGCGTATTTGCTTTGGGTTATTTTCTAATTTGGTATTCAACGCTAGCATTACACAATTTGCTTGAGCAAGTTCTGAGAGAGATAGTTGCTCTGAACAAATCTATACAGCTGCGAAATTCGACGGTAAAAAAACTATTTTTTACTGGACGTCGTCCTTGGCGTCGCCGTCGTCATTGCTTAAGATCCCTACTGGTTACTAGGGAGCTTTAGCAATGACGACAGCGACGCCGAGGACGACGCCTTGTGAAAATTCACCTAGGAATGTCGCAA
>OZ026603.1:24193872-24271372 GCA_964020085.1 Micromussa lordhowensis | reverse complement strand
ATCCATTGTAGCAACACTCGAAGTTTAGTCCATGGTTTCCTGTGTGTTTAATAGCCCGTTTCAAACTTTCATGCACACTGGGCGGTCATCTCAGCGGTAGACAATTCAGCTCATACAAATTGATGTTTTCCATAGCCGGAGGCAACGATAATAAAAGGGCCAAGTTATACGTGATGTCATGTTTCTCGTTGTAAACTGTGGAAGCAATACAACAAAACAGATAAATGTAATGAGCTCAAATATTTCACCGTGCCATCGAGAATGTCGAGTTTCAACGAGACTAAGGAGCAAAATAATGAAGCGAGAAGCTCTACTAACGGAGAGTCAACACAGGCTCGTGTTCCCAGACACGCCATAACTCCTGCTATCTCGAAAGACGCATCGCCCAATGATTCACCGCGAGGCACTCAGGACGTATCAGCAGCTAATGCAGGATTTGTCGGATTGCATCGTCGAAGGAAAACCTCACTGCCTTCCCCCGTGGTGTTAAAACCTGACCAATTTCTTGAAGGTGGACGAGTGGAGGTGACAAAACGAGAGGTGAACTTAGAGGCACGCATGCCCGTATTCACTAAGGAGCCTGGAGCAGCAAGGAAAGGCAGCTCGACAGCATTAACGAAAACCGAAGTCAATGGATGGATGTTTGAAAACAACGGAGGTAAAATGGGTTTGAATCAGGGACCCCGGAAGAGACGAGTAAGTTTGCCTGTTTTGAGGGTAGACAGAACAGATTCTCCGGTTCCTCCGAGCTGTAGCTCTGGATCAAGCGGGGAGCTGAACAACAATTTTCTAACCCCTATTCCTCGTGTTCGTAGTGGTTCTCTCGTAAGTAAGAAGGCCGAAAATCGCCAATGGACTCAAGGCTTTTGATTTTCAAAGTGAACTGGCTAAAACGTAGAGGAAGAAGTGCAACAGAATGCCGATACCTCAAGCCCACACGAAACGCACTTGATAATTCGTGAAAGCACAGGTTTCAGTTAATGTTTTTCTCTTAGGGCTGTTAACTCGACACTGGAAATGTTTATCATTAAGGACTGATTACATAAAGCACTGAGTAAGTTTCGAATTAAGCGAAGTTTTACTCACGAGGCGCAAATGCCTTCGTCTTATGAAGCGCAATGAAAATCGATGTCATATAAATCTATACAATATGAGGCCCGCTAAGAGGACTTTAAAAATTTGCCGCGTTTATTTTAACAGATTCCGGTCATTATTTACTTCATTTCACTCTCCAGTTAAATGCCAATTTTCCCTTTCGCCAAAAATAGCCTCAACAGAATGCAAAGTTCAGTCATGCTAATTAAGAGCGATATTGAATTTGTATTTTGTAGTCCTCAATATAAGCAATCAAAATGTTCATCATTTGAGTCAAGAACAAAATGTTAAACCGTGTCCATGGGAAACACTTAGCTATAATGGAGAAAATCAAGTAAGATCAATACGAATAACTATTTCTTCAGAGATACGTGTTAATTGACAGAGAATGCCGTTAGTTCCAAATACAAAATAAAAGCATGCGCAAGCGACTTTTTGTAAAGCAGCATGCATTCATAACACTTACAAGAATGAACACGGTTCATTACGTACATTTATAAGTTTACTTTTAAATTTAGAACAAAGACTCGCTGGAAACAGTTTTAATTATATATCGAAACCAAGAGATTATGATCTCTTGTTGAAAGCAAGAAATGGAAATCTTTTGAAAAAGAAATCTTCAGTTTATGTATGAAAAAATAGTGTCTTTGTAGAGGGTCTCTTATACTCTGGCGGTTTGTCAGTTAATGCCAAATTTTGGGTCCCGGTTTGCGGTGCATTTACATTTATCAGGCGGTTAACGGTCGAGAAATTATCGCGCGGTTGCCGGAAATCATAAATTTAACTTGACGCTTTCGGATTTTGCCTGTTTTTGTGGCGGTCATTCAAATATCTCGACCATCTTTTTTTCTGTGAACAGCCCATTAGACATCAAAACTTTTTGTTCGCTGGTTACAAAGGGCCTGATTACATGGCGAATTTTAGCTGGGCTAAAATTTCAGCCCGGCTGAAGAAACAAATCCTCTTAAAATCAAATTGGCGATTACATGGAGAAGGATTCAGCCCGGGCTGAGCCCGGGCTGAAAATCCTAGCCCGGTTTGAAAACTCTAGTTTCCTGAGACTCTTCGCGTGCAATTTTATATTTCGCGCCAATGCTAATACTTCAGCCCGGGTTGAAATTCGTCATGTAATCGGAACAAAATTTCAGCCTTGTAATCAGGCCCTAAATTGTTCTGCTCTTAACATCTCGTGGTTTTTGTGAGGAGAAGTACCATTATTGAGCTGACCTAAGATGGGAGGTGCGCTGGCCAGAGGTTTAGTGCGCTCGCCTCCGGATCGAGCAGTTCTGGTTCGAGCCCTGGCCGGGGACATTACGTTGTGTTCTTGGACAAGCACAGTGCCTCCCTCCACCCACGTGCATTAATGGGTACCGGCGAACTCAATGCTGTAGGTAACCCTGCAATGGACTAGCACCCGGTTCAGGGGGGAGTAGAAATATTCCTAGTCGCTCCATGCTACTGAAACCGGGATAAGCTCCGGCCTGATGAGCCACTTGGCTCGTATGCAGACTTTACCCTACGTGACTCGATAAAAGATCGGTTATGTCCTACTAGTAGGGTGGTTTAATTTAGGTTTTTAGGAGAAAACTAAAACGGTCTGCCTTTTTGAAGGAACAAAACATGGCGGTTTGCGGAATGTACGACTCCCTATAATAGAGTCTGCCTTCGAGCCAAGTGGCCCATCAGGCCGGAACTAATCCCGGTTTCTATAGCATTAAGCAACTTGGAATATTTCTGCTCTCCCCCGGATGGGAATCTCATCCATTGCAGAGTTACCCACACTATTAAATTCGGTACACAATACACCTGCAGGTTGGACAGACGCGCTGTGAGTGTCTTGCCCAAGTCGCCGGCCAGGGCTCGACTCCTATTTAGACCTTCTGTATAAAATCACCAAGCATATCCAAGGGCCATCGATATCTCACTTCTAACATTACACGATGTTACCAAAATAACAGTTATTGCCACACAGGCTAAAAATAAGCCGCATTTATTCCCAAGGTCAAACGTCGAAATTCACGTGAGTCGAACCTAATGCAAAAGAGCAAAAGTAAAGTTCAATTGATCATTGTCGTATTTAATTATTCAGAAGTGTTTTTGTGGTGTTTGCGGTTTTAGAGGCTTTTCAGCCGTTTCAGTCTAGTGGACTATGTTGTTATATAGCCTGAACATTTCACCGTCTGCGGGTGCTTTCATCGGCTGGTTTCCATAAGCGACGAGTAGCTGGCGGAGTCGTAATCAGAAGCTCAAAGAGATACGATCTAGTAAAAATCAAACTGACGGAGTCAAAAGCAGAATAACGATTCCGCTTATGACTCCGTCGCTTATAATCTAGTGGAAACTACCTTGACGGAGTCGCAAACAAAAGCCGAAGAATGAGCCAATCACAATGCTCGAGTCCAGGCTTCGTGATTGGTCGGTTCCTCTTCTTCTGACTCCAGCAATCTGGTTTTCATTGGATCATAAGCGACGGAGTCGTAAACGGAATTGGAAGAGATGAAATCGTTCTGATACTGCTGACTCCGATTCTATCAAGCTTATGTTTCTGCTTACGACTTCGATTTTCGATTTTCACTAAATCATATACGCTCTTAAGACTCCACCTACAACTCCGTCGCTAGTGAAAACCAGTGTTATCAAGAAAATCTTTTCCCGCCAATTCATGACGTTAGAGAGTAATGGCCGACCTAATGTTGTACGTGGATCAACCAATTAACAGTCCTTGTTGAGTGACATGACTGCCAGATGTATTAAATCACTACAACACTGGTCCTTCCTTCTCAGGGAACATTGAAATACTCGGAAAACAACAATAATTTTAACGTTTTCCCCACTGATCCCAAGGACCGACTTAATACTTCATTACTTAAGACGAGAAGTAAAGCCTTTATATAAATCGAATAAAATAAATACTCGTAGCCTTTCTTTAAAACCTAACTAATCCTCTTTTACCTCAAATATGAACTTGTTTTTTCGGAGTGTTTATTTTTCCGCCAGTTTCCATTGTTGGATAGAAGAATGAATGTTGTTCGAAGAATGACTGGCCTCTTAATTATGGCATCTTGCGGCTTCAGACACGTAAATAACAGAATTAGTCGTTCAAACTTCAGCATTTCTTTTCTAGAAAGCAGTTCTCTAAACATCACTTATGAGATAGAAGTCAAATCTTGCTCGTAAACTATCTCAGCATTAGTATTCGTCGTTTGTTTACCATTGTTTACTCCGATCCAGCTATTTTTAAAGCAGACAAAGTCTGATTCCGCACTGTCATAATAGAGAACCTTCTTTTGTTTGGTGCACCTTTTTTTGTTAAGAGTTCACTTATTAATTTAATTCAATTCTATTCTTTTCAAACACGCCCTAGCAATAAAGGAACGTGGCAAGCACTTATAACTGTCAGTCCATAGGGGTTTTCGCGTTAGTGTGGTGGTGAAAGTTGACTTAAAGTGGTAAAAAAAACGATCATCTACTCTATAAACGTGTCATAAACAAGTTTTACTTCTACGTTAAGATTTTGGTCAACTTTGGGATCGAAAATGGACTCGAAGGACTCTTTGACTTGGAATGTCTCGCGTCTCTCTAGGACAAGGACACATTCATTTGACTTTTCTAGACATCTTTCTGATAGTCCAAGACCTAAAGCATTAACGGACAAAAGGCCTTCAAAATCCTTCAGCGACACAGATGCCATGGGACTTCTTGGCCAAACATCTCATGGGAGATATCACAACTTTAACGAAAGAAAGCCAATGTTTGTCAGACAGCCGGCGAACCGCGTCGAAAGAGTTTCGCAAAAGCAAGTTTACAATACGGATGACTCGTTTCGCAGAAAGTACGGCAATAAGAACGAGAGTCTAAACTTGCAAACTTTGCCACCAAGAAAGCGATTGGTGAACAGTCCGGTAAATTCAGTTCTACATTACGAATTGAACGTCGATGACGACGCGAGGTCCTTTTGCGACTCTGTTTCGTCAATCGCTTGTAGTAACTTTGCCAACGCTGATACAGACAAGGAAAGGAAAAGGAAAAACAACATCTCGGAAAAGATTACAAAGTTTGATGTTATTGAAACATGGCTCCAGCAGTTACCCAAACCAGTAATTTAGATTATCCTACAAGAGACAAGCTGGCTTCGTATAAAAGTTATCCGTCAAATGTGGAATCACATGCAGTGTACATCTCTAGCGAGGCGGAACAAACAAATCCCATAGAAAATGTACAACCAACTAACCGATTATATTTAAACAGTTGTTTTAAAGGAACCCTGTTTATCGTGATTAAGTCATCAACATCATTTTAACGATGATTATAACGAGTCATATCTAAAACATGTAAAATATTTTTATGGTAGAAAGATCGAAATTTCGAGAAGGTCAAAGCCCAAGGTATGCATTGTGGGCTGTAGTCACGGAACGCTACTTATGGTGAGAACTGCAGCACTGGGAACTTTCAGGAGTAGTAGCGAGGCTTGGCCGCAAGTCGAGTTAAAAAAGCCGAGCTCGTAACGAAAAAAAAATTTCCGCGACGCTCAAACCAAAGTTCAAAGACTTTGGGAACCTTAAGAAAGTCTACGGCAACAGGTGTCTTCAGGCTTGACGAAATTTAGAAACAATACTGCCCCGGCGTTTTGGTGGACATTAAATCACAGTTCAAACTGCTGAAATGAGTTTTTTAAAGGGGTTTTGGTCGCGTGTTTTAAAATTTAATTTGCGATTATTATCTACTTCATTTCTAGTAAAAACTCACTTATACGATTTAAGCTGTACACTTAAGTAATTTATAAATCTAAAATGAGAATCATTAAAGGCTTATTAAAAATCAATGTAGGTCTGAACTAGTTTTAACTCATTTTGTCGCATGTAATTGGTCTTTTATTTTATTAAAATAATGTCATCTTTAGTCCTATGACTCTTGTTGTTTAGTTTTGTAGGTGTGTTAATATTTCTCTTGTATTTGTCTGCCTTTGCAATTTGCACACTATTGTTATCATTGGAATTTTCCATTGATTTGAAATTCATTTTACTCATCACAAATATTAGATTTAAATATATCTGGCTAGTTAATTATTAGAGTTTTGAAGGAAAAACACACTAAATCAAATATCTGGGAAACTATTTATCATAACTTTATTGAACATAAGTTTTGAATTCTTTTACTGTTCATGTAAAGACAATCATGTGTAGTGCACGTGCAAATGTCACAACGAAATGTCGAGTTTCTTGGGTTTTCAAATGACAGTCAGTTTACACATGGTTGTTCATTTTCTGCAACTGTCCAAAGTATTAGAGAAAGTGCTCAATGTGTTCTAAGGGAAGGGCAGATGTATTGTGAATTGTTAAAAAATGTCTAGCTCAATAAATGAGGTCAGACATGACTTCTGTCGAGCCCACTGTCGCGACCACTTGCTGTAATTGTTTTGTGCAGAATTAAATTGTCCAAGTCAAATCTATTTTGATTCTTTAGCCTATTTATAGGGAATTTAAAAATGTCTGCACAGGAAACAGTCTTCACGTTTAGCGAGAGAATATTTCAGTTAGCATAGTAATACACCCGAATACATTTTCACCGAACAGCTTTTTAAATAATTATTATCGTGTGAACGAACGATAAGTTTACCTTGTCAACTTTTCGTAGCTCGTGTAAAGTAGCGTTATGGAATTCGTTTGTCCTCAACAAGTTCTTTGTTGAGCCGTGACCACGAGAAAGTTCTGCTACTGACTTGACTCTCAGGAGTTCCTACCACATCAGTTTTTGAATAAGAAATATATTTCATATTGTGTACAGGTCTGTACATGAGCCCAATCAACTTGCCAAATTATCTTTAAAGTAATTGTTCCCGCTCAACTTCACGCGACCATGTCGATCTATTTAAGTCTCTTATAAAACAGGTTGTCAATTTCAACAACAAGTAGCTACAAGTTTCCTCAAAATTACAAAAAAAAACAGGTATCCTCGAATTTTGTACTCACTACTTCAGCAAAAAAGGATCAATTCAACTTTAAAGTTCTCTCCCAAAAGGATCAATTCAGCTTTAAAGTTCTCTCCCAATCAGAATTCTATCCGCGCGTTCAACGATCGAATAAAAATACGAGAAAATAGAGGGTTGTGAACAGTCTAAGCTATGACCAGATTAGTCTCTTCATCGATTATTCACGCCATTTATCAACAATTCAAAAGGAGAGCAATCTTCAGCAACAAGGATGTCTGAAAAGCCAAGCGGCATCCTTTCGTGATGAAGCACTTTCAGCAATCAAGTACGTTGAGAATTGTTGTTCAGAGCCAGTCGATTATTAAACTCACTTACGTAATCAGCACCAGACAAGAGAGACTGGTCTTACCACATTTGCAAACACCGAGGAGAAAGCTGAAAATACGACGCGAAGCGGAATATTTTTGGCAATCATAGAGGTTTCTGAAAATGTGGTAAAACACTGTCTCGACTGTTCTCAATCGAAACTAAAACCCTGTCAACGTTACTGATCCCTTTTGTTTAACATTAGTACGAAGCACGTGCAAGAGTTGTTTTACTTCATTTTTTATTGTTTTATTTTTTGTAAATTTAAAGCCTTAGGAGCTTCAGTAGATTTCTAACTGTAATGATTAGGTAAGACCAAAACGTTTTATCAACGTTCTAGTTTAACAATTCGATCAGTAGCCGTTCATTTCTTACCGTAGAAAACCTTCGTTGGGGTAATAAACTTCGTAATGATGTGCAATCTAGTTTTCTGAAAAGCCGCGCTCCAAACATCACTTGTGAGATAGAAGTCAAATGTTGCTCGTAAACTGTCTCAGCATTGACATTCGTCGCTTGTTTATCATTATTTACTCCAGTTGTTTTCAAAACAGACAATGTCTGATTCCGCAATGTCATAATAATGAACCTTCTTTTGTTTGGTGCATGGTGTTGTAAAGAGTTGACTTACTTATTTAATTCCGTTCTATTCTTTTCAAACAGGCCTTAGGAATAAAGGAACGTGGCAAACACTTATAACTGTCAGTCCATAGGGGTTTTCGCGTTAGTTTTGGTGGTTAACGTTGACTTAAAGTGATAAAGAAAAGATATTCCACTCTACAAATGTGTCATAAACAAGTTTTAGTTCTACCTTAAGAACTTGGTGAACTTTGGGAAATGGACTCGAAGGACCCTTTGACTTGGAATGTCTCCAATCTCTCTAGGACAAGGACACATTCATTTCACTTTTCTAGACATCTTTGTGATAGTCCAAGACCTAAAGCATTAACGGACAATATGCCTTCAAAATCCTTCAGCGACACAGATGCCATGGGACTTCTTGGCCAAACAGCTCACGGGAGATATCACAACTTTAACGAAAGAAAGCCAATGTTTGTCAGACAACCGACGAACCGCGTCGAAAGTGTTTCGCAAAAGCAAGTTTACAATACGGATGACTCATTTCACAAAAAGTACGGCAATAAGAACGAAATGTTAGACTCGCACAATCTGCCGCCAACAAAGCGATTGGTGAACAGTACTGTAAATTCAGTTCTACATTACAAATTGAACGTGGACGACGATGCGCGGTCCTTTTGCGATTCTGTTTCGTCAATGGCTTGTAGTAATTTTGCCAACGCTGATATAGACAAAGAAAGGAAAAGGAAAAATCACATCTCGGAAAAGATTACAAAGTTTGATGTTATTGAAACATGGCTCCAGCTATTGCCCAAACCAGTATTTTAGATTATCCTACAAGAGCCAAGTTGGCTTCATATAAAAGTTCTCAGTCGAATGTGGAATCACATGCAGTGTACATCTCTAGCGAGGCGGAACAAACAAACCCCGTAGAAAATGTACAAGCAACTAACCGATTATATTTAAGCACTTGTTTTTAAGGATTCTGAAAGCCTTTTATCGTGTTTAAGTCATCGACATCATTTCTAACGATGATCATAACGAGTCACATCTAAAACATGTACAATTTGGAAAGGGTTTTGCATGGTAGAAAGATCGAAATTTCGAGAAGGTCAAAGCCAAAGATATGCCTTGTCGGCTGTAGTCACGGAACGCTGTTTTTGATGAGACCTAGTACAGCAATGGAAACTTTCTGGAGTAATAGCGAGGCTTGCCCGGTATTTCTCTTGTATTTGTCTGCCTTTGCAATTTGCACACTATTATTATCCTTGGAATTTTCCATTGATTTGAAATTCATTTTACTCATCACAAATATTAGATTTAAATATATCTGGCTAGTTAATTATTAGAGTTTTCAACGAAAAACACACTAATTCAAATATCTGGTAAGCTATTAATCATACCTTTATTGAATATATATTTTGAATTCTTTAATTGTTCGTGTAACGACAATTATGTGTAGTGCACGTGCAAATGTTAGAACGAAATGGAAAAGAGTTTCCTTTATCGAGTTTCTTGGGTTTTCAAATGACAGTCAGTTTACACATGGTTGTTCATTTTCTGCAACTGTCCAAAGTATTAGAGAAAGAGCTCAGTGCGTTGTAAGGGAAGGGCAGATGTATTGTGAATTGTTAAAAAATGTCTAGCTCAATAAATGAGGTCAGACACGACTGCTGTCGAGCACACTGTCGCGACCAGTTGCTATAATTGTTTTGTGCAGAATTGAATTGTCCAAGCCAAATCTATTTTGATTCTTGAGCCTATTAATAGGAAATTTAAAACATGATGTCTGCAGAGGAAATAGTATTCGCGTTTAGCGAGAGAGTATTTAAGTTAGCATAGTAATACATACGGATAAGGTCTCACCGAATAGCTTTTTAAATAATTATTATCGTGAGAACGAACGATAAGTTTACCTTGTCAAGTTTTCGTAGCTCGTGTAAAGTAGCGTTATGGAATTCGTTTGTCCTCAACAAGTTCTTTGTTGAGCCGTGACCACGAGAAAGTTCTGCTACTGACTTGACTCTCAGGAGTTCCTACCACATCAGTTTTTGAATAAGAAATATATTTCATATTGTGTACAGGTCTGTACATGAGCCCAATCAACTTGCCAAATTATCTTTAAAGTAATTGTTCCCGCTCAACTTCACGCGACCATGTCGATCTATTTAAGTCTCTTATAAAACAGGTTGTCAATTTCAACAACAAGTAGCTACAAGTTTCCTCAAAATTACAAAAAAAAACAGGTATCCTCGAATTTTGTACTCACTACTTCAGCAAAAAAGGATCAATTCAACTTTAAAGTTCTCTCCCAAAAGGATCAATTCAGCTTTAAAGTTCTCTCCCAATCAGAATTCTATCCGCGCGTTCAACGATCGAATAAAAATACGAGAAAATAGAGGGTTGTGAACAGTCTAAGCTATGACCAGATTAGTCTCTTCATCGATTATTCACGCCATTTATCAACAATTCAAAAGGAGAGCAATCTTCAGCAACAAGGATGTTTGAAAAGCCAAGTGGCATCCTTTCGTGATGAAGCACTTTCAGCAATCAAGTACGTTGAGAATTGTTGTTCAGAGCCAGTCGATTATTAAACTCACTTACGTAATCAGCACCAGACAAGAGAGACTGGTCTTACCACATTTGCAAACACCGAGGAGAAAGCTGAAAATACGACGCGAAGCGGAATATTTTTGGCAATCATAGAGGTTTCTGAAAATGTGATAAAACACTGTCTCGACTGTTCTCAATCGAAACTAAAACCCTGTCAACGTTACTGATCCCTTTTGTTTAACATTAGTACAAAGCACGTGCAAGAGTTGTTTTACTTCATTTTTTATTGTTTTATTTTTTGTAAATTTAAAGCCTTAGGAGCTTCAGTAGATTTCTAACTGTAATGATTAGGTAAGACCAAAACGTTTTATCAACGTTCTAGTTTAACAATTCGATCAGTAGCCGTTCATTTCTTACAGTAGAAAACCTTCGTTGGGGTAATAAACTTCGTAATGATGTGCAATCTAGTTTTCTGAAAAGCCGCGCTCCAAACATCACTTGTGAGATAGAAGTCAAATGTTGCTCGTAAACTGTCTCAGCATTGACATTCGTCGCTTGTTTATCATTATTTACTCCAGTTGTTTTCAAAACAGACAATGTCTGATTCCGCAATGTCATAATAATGAACCTTCTTTTGTTTGGTGCATGGTGTTGTAAAGAGTTGACTTACTTATTTAATTCCGTTCTATTCTTTTCAAACAGGCCTTAGCAATAAAGGAACGTGGCAAACACTTATAACTGTCAGTCCATAGGGGTTTTCGCGTTAGTTTTGGTGGTTAACGTTGACTTAAAGTGATAAAGAAAAGATATTCCACTCTACAAATTTGTCATAAACAAGTTTTAGTTCTACCTTAAGAACTTGGTGAACTTTGGGAAATGGACTCGAAGGACTCTTTGACTTGGAATGTCTCCAATCTCTCTAGGACAAGGACACATTCATTTCACTTTTCTAGACATCTTTGTGATAGTCCAAGACCTAAAGCATTAACGGACAAAAGGCCTTCAAAATCCTTCAGCGACACAGATGCCATGGGACTTCTTGGCAAACAGCTCACGGGAGATATCACAACTTTAACGAAAGAAAGCCAATGTTTGTCAGACAACCGGCGAACCGCGTCGAAAGAGTTTCGCAAAAGCAAGTTTACAATACGGATGACTCATTTCACAAAAAGTACGGCAATAAGAACGAAATGTTAGACTCGCACAATCTGCCGCCAACAAAGCGATTTGTGAACAGTACTGTAAATTCAGTTCTACATTACAAATTGAACGTCGACGACAATGCGCGGTCCTTTTGCGATTCTGTTTCGTCAATGGCTTGTAGTAATTTTGCCAACGCTGATATAGACAAAGGAAGGAAAAGGAAAAATCACATCTCGGAAAAGATTACAAAGTTTGACATTATTCAAAACATGGCTACAGCAATTGCCCAAACCAGTATTTTAGATTATCCTACAAGAGTCAAGATGGCTTCATATAAAAGTTTTCCGTCGAATGTGGAATAACATGCAGTGTACATCTCTAGCGAGGTGGAACAAACAAACCCCGTAGAAAATGTACAAACAACTAACCGATTATATTAACACAGTTGTTTTTAAGGAATCTGAAAGCCTTTTATCGTGTTTAAGTCATCGACATCATTTCTAACGATGACCATAACGAGTCATATCTAAAACATGTAGACTTTGCGAAAGGGCTTTGAATGGTAGCGAGATCGAAATTTCGAGAAGGTCAAAGCCAAAGATATGCCTTGTCGGCTGTAGTCACGGAACGCTGTTTTTGATCAGACCTGGTACAGCAATGGAAACTTTCTGGAGTAATAGCGAGGCTTGCCCGGTATTTGTCTTGTATTCGCCTGCCTTTGCAATTTGCACACTATTATAATCATTGGAATGTTCCATTGACTTGAAATTCATTTTACTCATCACAAATATTAGATTTAAATATATCTGGCTAGTTAATTATTAGAGTTTTCAACGAAAAACACACTAATTCAAATATCTGGTAAGCTATTTATCATACCTTTATTGAATATATATTTTGAGTTCTTTAATTGTTCGTATAAAGACGATCATGTGTAGTGCACGTGCAAATGTTACGTACGAAATGGAAAAAAGTTTCCTTTATCGAGTTTCTTGGGTTTTGAAATGACAGTCAGTTTACAGTTTGTTCATTTTCTGCAACTGTCCAAGGTATTAGAGAAAGAGCTCAATGTGTTCTAAGGGAAGCGCAGATGTATTGTGAATTGTTAAAAAAATGTCTAGCTCAATAAATGAGGTCAGACACGACTGCTGTCGAGCACACTGTCGCGATCACTTGCTGTAATTGTTTTGTGCAGAATTGAATTATCCAAGTCAAATCTATTTTGATTCTTGAGCCTATTAATAGAAAATTTAAAACATGATGTCTGCACAGGAAACAGTATTCGCGTTTAGCGAGAGAGTATTTAAGTTAGCGTAGTAAAACACACGGATAAGGTCTCACCGAATAGCTTTTTAAATAATTATTATCGTGAGAACGAACGATAAGTTTACCTTATCAAGTTTTCGTAGGTCGTGTAAAGTAGCGTTATGGAATTCGTTTGTCCTCAACAAGTTCCTTGTTGAGCCGTGACCACGAGAAAGTTCTGCCACTGGCTTAAAGGTCAAATGCAACGAAATTTGGACAATTTTTCTTTTCTCGAAAAACCTTCGTGAAAAAGTCAGTTGTATCAACAGGAAGCAGAATCAACTCTTAAAAATAAGTTTTGTGCGAATTGTAGCGCCCAAGACACGAAAATCCGACGATTTCCGAGAGCTTCACGAAAACGAACCAGAAATGGCCGCGCTTGGAGTGGAAACGAAATTATAGGTTTTGTGACGTCATATTTGGCGAGCTCATTTTCGCGACCAAATAGATAATTCCCTTGGAATTACCGAGTTTGTTTCAAGGATTTCCTGGCGTTTATTGGCTAGCCGATGTATAAAATAGATCAAGACCCTGATGTCTTATTTGGAAATGACCATTACAGCCGTGTAAGTTCGAACCATTGGAATCAGGCAACGATTCAGGCCATATAAACTTGAGTGAATCAGACTCGTCGAGTAAACAAGATGGCATCAGGATATCAACAACTAGACGAAAGAATCGATCACATGGATTGGTGAGCCTTTCTGAATATGTTGAAAACTGCTGTTCAAAGATTATTAATAAAGTTCATGTTCGAGTCTTTGCCTTGTGTTATTTTGCAAAAGATGATGTTTACAATTGTCTTTCTTTCAGTATGAAAGCCCTTACCGATAGTTGTTTTGGGCGAAGGTTTAACGTTTAAGCTCATCTTTTTTTTGTCGTTTTACATGACATGTAGTCCTTTTTTTCGTTTTTTTTTTGCTATGGGTTGCAGGGTTTTCACAGGTCAGAAACTGTTTAGGGAAAAGTTCATCAAGATTAGGGATCGGAATTTTATTTTGTGTCAGGGAATTGACATTTGGAAGGAAAATCAGATAAAATTAAAACATTGCCTGAATCTCAAAGATTATTTCCTCAACAAATAAGTAAATTTGTTGAAAACGTATCAGTCATAAATGGGTGGAGATTATGGCTGTTAGGAGAGGCTGGAGGCTGCTACTGCATCCGACATTTTAATTTGTGATTATTTAGTCAGTCAGGGATAAGTCAGAGAATTTTTAAACCTGATAACTGTGGTAAGTATGATTTGTGAGAAACACTCTCATGACCAGTAGAACGGTAAAAAGTCTACATACGCACCGAGTGGCTCATCGGGCCGGAGCTTATCCCGATTTTGGTAGCATGAAGCGACCAGGAGTATTTCTACTCACCCCTGAATGGGATGCTAGTCCATCGCAGGGTTACCCTCCAGCATTGAATTTGCCACTACCCATTCATACACCTGGGTGGAGGGAGGTACTGTGAGAGTAAAGTGGCTTGCCCAAGAAGACAGCACAATGTCCCCAGCTAGGGCCTGAACCCAAACCGTTCACTCCCAAGTTGAGTGCACTAACCACAAGGCCATCTCCCACAATGGCAGACCAGTACTGTAGGATTATATACGTAAATTGCTTTTATTCATCCTTTGCTATACTATTCCCTGCATTTACAAGCGCTTACCTGCCCATTTAAAATATGTTCATGTTTTTAATTTGATAAATAACTTACTTGCTTACTGAAGTATTGTACAACATGTAGCTTCCTACGGCTATTCTCACCACATCAGCTAAACATCAAACTATAATTTATAAATTATATGACGTACAGTACATGTACTGAATGTAAAGATCCTGGTTTTGGTTTCCAAGTAAGCACTCTGGCCTCAATAATTTATTAGAAACATGAGAGATGTTCAAAACAAAAAATATTCTGACAGAACAGATGAGAATTAACCCATTGACACCTGAAGGGTCATGGCACACCAACCTCAACATGTTTCATACAAGAGCAGATAAGGAACTTCTTCAGTTTCAACTAGACATGCTCAAAGACAAATAAAAAGCCCTTTTAGGATTTAATAAGAGGTTAGTGACCTTTATTAATTTATTGCAAACACCTAGTAGAGGAAATCCCATGTGAAAGTGCTGTGGATGCTTGTCTGTCTTTTTGCATTGTAAAAAGATGAGAATTGTGGTATTATCAGTCCTCATTAGGAAGTACCATTTATATCATGCAAGAAGGCTTGAGATTTTTGCATTCAATCCTTCTATCCAGCAAAAAGTTGATTTATCAACAAGCTGATGAACAATGAAAATTTACACAACATTATAGCATTACTTACAGGGTGATAGCCAGGAGAAAAAAATGATTGAGGCATGTCCACAGTAAAATTCTCTCTACAGGGCGACAGCCAGACAAAAAAAATATGACTGAGGCAATGTCCACAGTAAAATTCTCTGCCTAGATGATTAGCAGTGTTTTTACAATAACTGTCTAATTTCTTGTGCGCTGATTGGCTCATTTTTATCATCAATAAGAGTATGGACGGATAAAATTTTAATTTATGCAAGCTGTCAACAGTTCAACGTTCAGCTGTCAAACTGTCAACTTTTTAACCAATGGGATTTTATTGACTTGCTTAAGTAGCCAATCAAAAAGCGAGAAAAGCTATTGACAATGCTCGCGTCCTTTTTTAATAAATTTCACATAGCTTTGTTTATGGCAAGTTTACAGCGTCTTTTCCCCACATTTATTCCTGGCATTTGACCACTTTGGGGTCTTGTCATTGTAAAAGACAAATTGATGTCAGTTTTTTAAGTGTCTGTCCTCTTATTGAAGATAAATTTCGCCATAACATTGTCAAAGTTTACTGCGGAACCACTCGCCTGCGGCTCGTGATTCCACAGCCACTTTGACAATGTTATGACGCAATTTGTCATCAATAAGAGGACAGACGTATAAAATAACTGACGTCAAGTTGTTAATTTACCTTTGCCATCAAAAACGAAACAACAGAGACGAAAAAAAAAAAAATGGCTGAGGCAAGTGGCTCGGTTTGCCTTACACTAGCTACGGCCTTGACTAAGGTATTCCGGGTGAAATGCCTTGTCTTCACTCACCAAAGTATTACTAAGGGTTGCAAGTGAGAGGTAAGAGAATATTGTCATAGTATGTTCTTGGTTTAGGCCTATCAGTAATGAAATGAAATACAAATTAAGGCAAGATTTCCGCATAACCCCATACATTTATTATGCATACAGCTCTTTGTTCAGCTTAACAATAGCAGAAACAATAGAATCCCTTTGAGACTTATCCGCTTTGAATAACCATACAATTTGCCATTTATTTAGCCGGCATTTTCAAAGAATTAACTCTTAATTAAGCTCATTTAAACCACGATGGCAAATGACACTTTTCTATTTCCTTTTTTTATTTCAACTAGGCTAAGTTAAGAAAATGAGATTGTGAATCTAAAATGTTAAACTTGATATAATAAAACACGAAATGGTTTTATAAACCGCGACTTTACCCCGGGGCTTTACCTCGCTTTCTGCTCTTGACAATATGGCTGCCGAACAAATGCATTCCGTGTTGGTACAGGTAGAGTGTTTGTTTCGAGGATGTTCGTCGTCAATGCTTGGTTTTACGGCATATGGTACAGCTTCGAAGGCTTTTGGGCTTGAAATCGAAACCCTGCTTAGCGATTGCGAAAGATACCGCTTCAAGAGGTCTCTGCTGAAATGTTAGCTAGTAGCGCGAAGAGATGAAACTAGATGAAACAGTCGGTTAAAATCCGTTCTTGTGTCAATAGTTTCCTCCTTTTATCAAAGTGATCAATTCCTTACACCGCTTCTCGTCCTTTCAAGGGATGTAACCACAGATTTTTGAATGATTGCTACAATTAAGCTCCACAAAACACTCATATTCGCCCTAATACTTTGTTGTTCTGAACGGGGAGCTCACCAATTATGACGTCACAAAATCCAGTTCCGACAATTTTCCGAACTTTCCACGAACTGTTCCGTTTGTGAAGCGAAGAAAAATAGCTGTTTTCAAGGTCGAATATCTCGGCAGGTTTTTGATTAAATCATGTAAAACTTTGGATTATGATTATTTGGATTAGTATCTTTTATTTTAACTTATAATCAAACTAGGCCAAATTTCGTTGCATTTGACCTTTAACTCTCACGAATTTCTAAGTCATCAGTTTTTGAATAAGAAACTTGTCATGAAAAAAAATCCATATTTTATTGTTTACATGACCCAAGTCAACTTGCCAAGTTATCTTTAAAGTAATTGTTTCCGCTCAACTTCACGCCACCGTGTCTATTTAAGTCTCTTATATAACAAAAGCAGGTTTTCAGTTTAAACAGCAAGTACCTACAAGTTTAAATTACAAAAAACTACATATCCTCTATCCGAGAATTTGTACGCACTGCTTCAGCAAAATAGAATCAGTTCAATTTTAAAGTTCTCTCGCGATTCCATCCGCGCATTGAACGATCGAATAAAAAAATACGAGAAAATATAGAGCTTTGAACAGTCTAATCTATCACCAGTTTAGTCTCATCATCAATTATTCACTCCATTTATCAACAATTCAAATGGAGAGCAATCTTCAGCAACAAGAAAGTTTGAAAAGCCAAGCGGCTTCCTTTCGTGATGAAGCACTTTCAGCAATCAAATACGTTAAGAATTGTTGTTCAGAGACTGCCAATCATTAAACTCACTTACGTAATCAGCACCGGACAAGAGAGACTGGTCTTACCACATTTGCAAACACCGTGGAGAAAGCTGAAAATACAACGCGAAGCGGAATATCCTTGGCAATCATAGAGGTGCCTGGAAATTAAGTAAAACGCTGGGTCTAGTATATTTGTTCTCAGTCAAAACTAAAACCCTGTCACCATTACTGATTTCTTTTGTTTAACATTAGCACGGATCACGTTCAAGAGTTGTATTATTTCATTTTTTATGGTTTTCTTTTAATTAATTAATTTAATTTATTACAATTAATTTATTATAATTTATTATAATTAATTTATTATAATTAATTTATTATAATTAATTTATTATAATTAATTTATTATAATTATTTTATTATAATTAATTGATTATAATTTATTATAATTTATTATACTTTATTATAATTTATTATAATTTATTATAATTAATTGATTATAATTTATTATAATTAATATAATATTAATAGTTAATATATTATTATAATTTATAACAATTTAATTTAATTTAATTTGTTATAAATTATTTTATTTTTTATGGTTTTCTTTTTGTAAATTAAAAGCCTATGGAGCTTCGGTAGATTCTTAACCGTAATTGTTAGGTGAGAACAAAAAGTTTTATCAACGTTCTAGTTTAAAAATTCGATCAGTAGCTTTATTTAATGTTTAGAACTAATTTGGAACTGTTCCCTCCGAGACAGTGAATGCCATGGAGTCTGCAGTGATAGGGAAAAGTTAAGCATGAAGTTTGCGGACTGAAGCTGCGAAAGGCATCAATAACCTCTGATTTTACGTTCTTTTCTACAACTCCCTAAATAAATCAAACAGAAATACATTTAGAAAAACGTCTCCTACCATTTACCGCAGATACAAGTATTTTCACTCGACTGTACAAACAGGTGATGACAGACGGTAAATGTTTAAGTTTTTGCTTTTGCCGTTTGCTGCAGATTGGTGTTGATTCTGAAGAACTTTCTCAACCTCTGTAACGAAGAACTAATTTAATTATAACACTGTCAGCCTGCTTACCTTAACCCCTGCAGAGCGACTCCGGCTCAGCTCAATATTTGTAATTTCTGAACAAGTTAACGTTTCTTAACAAAATTCACACTTTTTGCCGGGTTTAATCAAATTATTTCCAGGTTTTCTGAATTCATTTCTATATTTTTTAATTAATTTAGCAACATGCTATCAAATTAACTATCAGTGTTTTTTTTAACCGCGTTTAAGAGAACTTCATTTAAGGTTAACCGTATCTTGAACATTTTTGCTTCAGAAAGATCATTTTGCTTTGGGACAAAGCCAAAGCAGCAAGGATAGAAAGAAACTGATCGAACTAATGTAATTGCGCGCAAACAAGACTTAAAAAATTTTGAGAAACTGACGTAATATACATAAGACCTGTTTTGCCGGTTGCCCAACTTTAGAGTCTGGAATCTTGCACGCGAATTGTTAAAATTCAGTTATTGATGTAAATTTTGCACATTTTCAGAATGTGGCAAATTATGTGCATGATTACATCATAACGTAACGGCAACTTGCTGATGACGTAAAATCCGCAGATTCTAACCGTGAGAATTCCGTAGAGTAACTTTAAAATTAGAATACACATGTGTAACGTTAACTGATCTGCTTACAAATCTCAAAACAAATTTAATTAATTAATTCTTTAATCCGCCTAGAATAAACCGCGAGCTCAGTCAAAATACGTCAACAATAATTTACCTAACAACGACTATGTGACGAATATCGAATTTATAGCTAATCAAAGACACGACATAAATCTCGTTATTATATGAACTGTGGATGATAAAAGTATATAACAGTAAATTAAGGATAAATTTACAAGTGCTTGATATCACCAATCATCTGTTGACACGTCACTCACTTTATTTAGCTCTAGTCTTTCGAGTTGAATGAATGGTAACGTGTCCACTACTCTCAGTCTTGAGTTTTTTGTTTGGTTTTGTTTTGTTGTCTTGGAATGTCGATATGGCTGCAAACAATAATCCTGAGAGCAGTGATCAAACATATATGCCACTAAACGATTCGTGTTGGGCACCGATGACCTAGATGTTGTCAAGTAGTTTTCTAAGAAATGTCTGAAGTCACCGCGACCAAGAACCCTTCTGCAACCATGCATGCATGCATGACGTCATCTCAATGTCAATTAAAAGTGGCGTTTCCATTTGCCGACTTACCGAGGCGAAAATAAGAATTACAAACTTGAACAGTTGACGGTTGCTGAAATTGCGTCAATGGAGGAATGACGAAGAAAACAAATACACAAAATGAACACGAGAGATAACTTAACAAGGAATAACTGGCGTTCTAAGAGACAAAACTGTTTGACGTACTCAAGACATTTTTGTGTTACCACGAGATCTAGAAGCATCATGGAACAAAGACCTTCAACATCGTCCTGTTCTTTGCTCACCTCTCCTCTTACGCACGCAGGGTATGAACCATACGATTATTTCAGGAGAAGGAATTTAACGCTCCAAAGAAAAGTAAGCTTCCAAGGCCAGGTGCCGCGTGAAGTGTACAATAAGGACATGAAATTTCACAGAAAATTCGGCACCATGCCTGTAATGCTAGAAACGTACACCTCAGCACCAACACCAAATCAAACAAGAAGAAATACTTCTCCAGCCAATTCAAATTCAGTATGCTATGGCATGGACGATAATGTAAGCTCGTTCTGTGATTCTGTTTCGTCGATTGCTTCCAGCAGCATTACCCACGTGGACAAACAGGAAAATGGACTAAGGATGCCTGTGAGTTATCGGACAAGATCACAAAGTTTGATGCCATCGAAAAGTGGCTACAAGGTTTAGCCAAGCCAGTTTTCCAGACTGGTTCAGGAGAACTCTGAGTGTAGTTCCAAAAGTAGTCAAAGTAACCCACTCCCAGTCGAGTTGCATGACTAAATGATGTCTAATTAGTGCGATATTCTTAGCAAACAGTGCATAGTAAACTGTAGATAATGACCTCAGTTAACAATTTCAAGCAAACAAGAAGACGTACTCGTTAAGTTTTAACTAGGCCTCCAAAACGGACTTCGAAAAATCTCCAATGCTTCTACCTTAGTTTATTATCAGTAATCATCGGCCGTAATTTCTGTTGCGGGTAAATCTTTGTATCAAGAGAAAATGTTTGCATGGTTTAATAAGAGTCAATGTTAATTTGTCAGTCAGTCAGTCAGTCAGTCAGTCATTTTACTGTCAGTCAGTCATTTTACTGTCAGTCAGTCATTTTACTGTCAGTCAGTCAGTCATTTTGCAGTCAGTTAGTCGCTCAGTCAGACTAGTAGCTGGCTATATTCTTGGTTACTTAGCTAATTTGTTATTCCATGTACTCCATTAGAGCAGTCAGATTAATAGTCACACCACACAAAAGAAGTTACACAAAAAAGTCCGGCTGCGTCCTCTTAGTTTCACCTGTTGCAAAACTTCAGCAATCTAGTTCCTAATACTTTATAATACTTTTCGCTGCATATGTTTATTGCGCCAAAGTAACTGATGTTTGACTCCGCTATTATCTAATTTTCTAAATATAGCACATGTTTAATAACGTGCATGGGCTGGGTTCATAAGATCGCGGAAAACATTCCAAGCCTTTCAAAACATCAGAAGTAATAGAGTATAAGGGTAGTGGCACTGAGCTAGAAAGGTAGCTCGCCAAATATGCTCTTTAAACTTTGACGATGGCTATCATCAAATGCACAAACAAAAGAACTAACCTACGAAAACCAACTCTTCTAAAACCGAAGCAGCTTCTAAAGTTCCTTGTTGTTGTTTTTTTTACCGTTTTGGAATATTTCCTTACCGAAGACCTTGTGTTTCTAAAAGGCAATAAAACGCAAGAACAAAGTTTGTCTATTTGATGATGCTTTAAAGCCATATCTCAGCTTTTAAACTTTTAGATGAAGTTCACTATTGTGCAAGTTATTCTAATCGAGCATTGGTCCTCTAGCCAAGCGGAACTGTAGTTGAAGTTAATATGTTGATTTTAGTGTCATAACTGAAGTACCGTGAAATATGATGCAGAGCGTAAACTACTGCTAAGCAGTTACTCTGAGAACATGGAAATGAGATGACAGAGTTTTAAACCATCGTAACGTGTGAAGAACATTACCAGTTAATTTTTGTAGTTAGCTTTCATTACTTAGTATAGATTACGTCAACTTCATATAACACTTCATTTGTCAAAATTATTTAAATAAATATTATTAAAATAACTATGAAATATTTATTGAAGAGCACGTGTCAGCGAATCTCTCTCTCTTAAGTGGGTGATATATTAGTCCTGGAGTTTTTGCTGAACCGGCCAATATTAGAAACACTTTATCACTTGTTAAGTATTATTTTTACATCCATTTTCTGTCCGAATAAGCCGAAATGGTGTATATGTAAAAAGAAACGTCTCCGAGTCCCGGAAACATTACTGTAACGCGGAAACCACAACATCCTTTGATGTTAAAAAAGATGTACAGGAAAGATGGCGTTACTAGAACCAAGTTGAGTTACTCATTGGATAGAGAGAGAAATATTTCACTTAACTTTTCAAGACATTTATGTGTGACAACAAGAATGGCAAGATCTTTGGAAAATCAAAGGCCTGCAAGAAGATTTAGTGATCCTGAAACCATGAAAACTCGCAAACGAACAGGATCTCAGCAATTTGATAACTCCAATGAAAAGTTTGGTAGACGACAGAGCGCGGAAGAACCGCTATGACGAAGGCAAGTGTACAATATAGGCAAGACATTTCATGAAAAGTTCGGCCACACGGGTGAAATGCAAGGGACGAACACAGTATCTTCTTCTTATTGGGCGAACAGAGAAGCAGCTCAGATGGAAGATGACACGAAGTCATTCTGCGATTCCGTTTCATCAATCGCTTGCAGCAACTTTGCTTCGACAGATGTGGACAAGCGAACACCCTGGAATAAAAATGGCCGCAAGTTTCCTGACAAGATTTCAAAGCTTCTAGCCATTGAAAAGTGGTTACAAAGTTTGCCTGAACCAGGTTCATAAAAGACCCCTAAATGCACAGTTGGTTAGATCTCGGAGCATTGTGGACTATCTGAAAACGCCCAGCCGTATTTTGTACAGTTCTTGAATTGGTTTAAAAAAAAATAGGTTTTTGTGGCATACAAGCTATTAGGAGCTAGGGAACAAAATGGAAATAACTGCGGCATGACTCAGCTGCAACAACATAATGCTCGAATGCTTATAACCTGGTAATCGAGGTATTACGTGCAATTAACCACTGTATCTTTACTGCAGACAGTGCAGATAAACATATGATAAAAATGTATATGTATAACGTTAGCAGCTTCAGAAGTTGGTCTTGAAAACGGACAAGACGCTAGTTCTAAATGGCCAGTTGTCATAAGCGGAAGGCATTGTTTATATGAGTGGGTAAATTTGTTAATAAGCAGTCATTAAGTCACGAAATACTTAGACGCATTGCTAAATTATATCAGCGTAAAACTGCTTTCTCCATACGCGGCCTAAGTGCATCAACTGATGTAGATACGCAATAGCGAGTAAGTTATTTGTTGCCAATCCCAAGAAAAGGGCCAAAGACTAGACTAAAAGGGACAAATGTAATTAACTCTGATTACTATATATTCTGTTAAGTGTTTTTTTAGTAATAAATTGCCATTTTTATCATTTGCCTTGTTAGTGATAAACGCTTTTCCTTTCATAAATTAGTCCGAATATCGATCAAGAAAACCCTAAATTTCGATTAAACCAAAGTAAAATTCAATCTGTACCACCATTACATCGGCATTTGGAAAGTGCTAAAGATGCAACAAACAAAACGGATGCGCTTTTTTTGTTGTTATTACAGCGTTTCACAATAGACAGAAAAATGCCGCTTTATTGAAGCATTATTTATATTGGTCAAAGTGGCCAGGTTGTTTATTTGAAAACAGACGCAGCGGGGTTCTCAAGTACTCTGTTTTTGTTCACATTCATAAACCAATCTGTACAATGATTATCGTTAATAATATAACATCAAGTTATAAATATTCAAACTTGGCTTTGCATGCTACTATTGAAGACGAACGCGAAAAATACTTAAGCCTATCTATAATGTGTTTTTTCCAAGTCCTTTATGGTATATTTGACGAACATAATTACAGTGTCATAGGTTACATCACCGTGAAAACCATAACGACGCACAGCAGTTGTCTTTAGAATCTTCAGGGCGAAAGCACTTAACTGCTCACGAGAGCTGTGATTACTTGAACGAAGTGAACGCCAAGTGCACATAGAAGGAGTGTTGTGGAAAAAATTAAAAACATGGAATAAAAACCTTGTCGCTTAATTTATCACTTTTAAACCTTTTATAGAACAAGAATGCAATGATACAAAACAATTCGCTCCAGTAGACTACAAATGTGCATAATTTACTCGTATTCAGATGAATTCAGCGTACTCCAACGCTGTATTAAGGGTCATTAGTGATAATATCATGATGAAAAACAATAATTATGACGACGTATATCTTGTTATTATATCAACTGTGGTTGATATTTAACAAATAAAGAAGCCTTGACTGTGTTCTGTTCTGTTGTAAAGCACGCAGGAAGCGGTAGAGCACGAAAGAAGTGTAGGGAAAACACGAGACGTAGTCGAGTGTTTTTCCCTACTTCTTGAGTGCTCTACCGCTCCCTTAGTGCTTTACAACAGAACAGAACACAGTCGAGGCTTCTTTATTTGTTTTATGATAAAGAATCCAACAAATTTTCCACGCATTCGGCTGAATTTTCAAGCCAAACTTTATTTTTCCAAACGGGGAAAAGTGGCGTCAGCTGTTCTCTATTCTCTGATAAAGCACGCTAAAATAAGCCAATCACAGTCCTTGGTAGAACAGTTCAAAAACTTTGATTGGCTAACGAGACGACAGCTGTCAATCACAAACTGAACGTCTGCTAAGCTTTCAATATCGAGTTGCTATCCAGGAGAAGAGTTCGTTTTTTAGTTTAATCTTTAAATAAGGATCTAAAGGTTTCTACTACAAAGGAATCCGGTCGCATTGTGGCTCATAAAAACGTGCATCGTTTCAAATGGAAATTAAGAAACAATGAGCTCAAAACTAGCCAATACTGAGTTGTATTTGAAAGGAGCGCAGTACTTTTGTTTACGGCTTGCAGCCGCTTGCAGCAAGATTGCACGAACTGGGGTCAAAGTTGGAAAGACTATAGACTGCTTCCACTGGTTCTACTCCGAGTAAAGGAGAATATTAGAGCCACTGATCACTCGTCGAGTGAGCGATGATACGAAATTGTTGAGGTTCACTTCGCCGAGATGACCGGAGATCGGCAGTTAGCAAACGAGCGTTACTGTACTACACTGCATGTAAGTGTTGTTTGAACATTTTTACAAAAATAAAGCTTCTCATTGTAAACAGACAGCTCAGTTGGTGTTTTCTGTCGTTATTGTACTTCTTAAGTTTAATTTCTGCCTTCGTAATGTCTTTAATCGAAGCACTCGCTAGGTTGAGAATAAGAAGTTGTTTATTTCGTTGCGTGTTTAGTCGGAATCTAGCAAAACTTGTTATTTTAGTACAGTTTTAGCACTTCTGTTTTTAACAATGGTCTAAATGCAGCTATATTTACTGCAGACAAATAGCTCGTTTCCACTGCATTTGTCTGAGCCACAAGGCATGTTTAATTTGGGTCAAATTTGTCAAAATTCCGAAGAAAAAATTTGAAGAAGCCAGCTTACCGTCATCAACCCGTGCTCTGCTCTCTGATAAAGCACGCTGTTACAGCCAATCAGAGCGCGCGTTATATGGAAACTTTATTATAAATAACAGTAAATCAACATGTGTAAAATAAGGAAAAATTTACATGTGCTAGTTATCGCCAATTATTTGTTGACACGTCACACGCTTTATTTAGCTCTATCTTTCGAGTTGAATGAATGGTAACGTGTCCACTACTCTCAGTCTTGAGCCCTTTTTTGTTTGTTTTTGTTTTGTTTTGTTTTCTTGGAATGTCAATATGGCTGCAAACAATAATCAAAAGCAGTGATCAAATATATGCCACTAAACGATTCGTGTTGGGCACCGATGATCTAGTAGTTTTCTCAGAAATGTCTGAAGTCACCGCGACCAAGAACCCTTCTGCAAGCATGCGTGCATGCATGACGTCATCTCAATGTCAATCAAAAGTGACGTTTCCATTTGCTTACTTACCGGGGCGAAAATAAGAATTACAAACTTGGAACAGTTCACGGTTGCTGAAATTGCGTTCTCTCCAACGGAGGAATGACGAAGAAAACTAATACAAAAAGTGAACACGAGAGATAACTTAATATGGAATAACTGGCGTTCTAAGAGACAAAATTGTTTGACGTACTCAAGACATCTTTGTGTTACCACGAGATCTACAAATATCATGGAACAAAGACCTTCAACATTGTCCAGTGATTTTGTGTTAATTTCGCGTCTAACGCACGCAGGGTATGAGCCATACGGTTATTTCAGGAGAGGAAATTTAACGCTCCAAAGAAAAGTAACCTTCCAAGGCCTGGTGCCGCGTGAAGTGTACAATAAGGACATGACATGCCTGTAATGCTAGAAACGCACACCTTAGCACCAACACCAGATCAAATAAGAAGAAACACTTGTCCAGCCAATTCGAATTCAGTATGCTATGGCATGGACGATAATGTGAGCTCGTTCTGTTATTCTGTTTCGTCAATTGCTTCCGGCACCATTACCCACGTGGACAAACAGGAAAAATGGACTAAAGATGCCTGTGAGTTATCGAACAAGATCACAAAGTTTGATGCCATCGAAAAGTGGTTACAAGGTTTAGCCAAGCTAGTTTTCAAGACTGGTTCAGGAGAACTCTGAGTGAACAAATAGTTCCAAAAGTAACGCACTCCCACTCGAGTTGCATGACTTTGTATTAATGTCTAATTAGTGCGATATCCGTAGCAAACAGTGCATAGTAAACTGTAGATAATGACCTCAGTTAACAATTTCAAGCAAACAAGAAAACGTACACATCAAGTTTTAAATAGGTCTCAAAAACAGACTCGGAAAAATGCTTCCACCTTAGTTTATATTCAGTAATCATCGGCCGTAATTTCTATTGCGAGTAAATCTTTGTATCAATAGAAAATGTTAACATGGCTTAATAAGAGTCAATGTTAATTGTCAGTCAGTCAGTCATTTTGCTGTCAGTCAGTCATTTTGCAGTCAGTTAGTCATTTTACTGTCAGCCAGTCACTTTGCTGTCAGTCAGTCATTTTGCAGTCAGTTAGTCGCTCAGTCAGACTAGTAGCTGGCTATATTGTTGGTTACTTAGCTAATTTGTTATTCCATGTACTCCATTAGAGCAGTCAGATTAATAGTCACACCACACAAAAGACGTTACACAAAAAAGTCTGGCTGCGTCCTCTTAGTTTAACCTGTTGCAAAACTTCATCAATCTAGTTCCTAATACTTTATAATACTTTTCGCTGCATATGTTTATTGCGCCAAAGTAACTGATGTTTGACTCCGCTATTATCTAATTTTCTAAATATAGCACATGTTTCATTACGTGCATGGGCTGGGTTCATAAGATCGCGGAAAACATTCCAAGCCTTTCAAGTAATATAGTATAAGGGTAGTGGCAGCTAGAAAGGTAGCTCGCCAAATTTGATGATGGCTATCAGTCACCAAATGCACAAAGAAAAGAACTAACCTACGAAAACCAACTCTGCTAAAACCGAAGCAGCTTCTAAAGTTCCTTGTTGTTTTTTTACTGTTTTCTGGAATATTTCCTTACTGAAGACCTTGTGTCTTGATAAGTCAATAAAATGCAAAAACAAAGTTTGTGTACTCGATGATGCCTAAAAGCCATATGCCAGCTTTTAAAGTTTTACATGAAGTTTACTATTGTGCAAGTTATCCTAATCGAGCATTGGTTGTCTAGCCAAGCGGAACTGTAGTTGTAATTAATATGGAGATTTTAATGTCGTTACTGAAGTACCGTGGAACATGAAGCAGAGCGTAAACTTCATATAACACTTCATTTGTCAGGATTATTTAAATAATAATTATTAAAATAACTATGAACTATTTATTTAAGAGCACGTGTCAGCGAATCTCTCTTAAGTGGTTGATATATTAGTCCTGGAGTTTCCGCTGAACCGGCCAATATTAGAAACACTTTATCACTTGTTAAGTATTATTTTTACATCCATATTCAGTCTGAACAAGCCAAAATGGTGTATATGTAAAATGAAACGTCTCCGAGCCCCGCAAACATTACTGTAACGAAACCACAACATCCTTTGATGTTAAGATGAACAGGAAAGATGGCGTAACCAGGAGCAAGTTGAGTTACTCATTGGATAGAGAGGGCAAAATTCCACTTAACTTTTCAAGGCATTTATGTGTCACAACAAGAATGGCAAGATCTTTGGAAAATCAAAGGCCTGCAAGAAGATTCAGTGATTCTGAAACCACGAAAAATCGCAAACGAACATGTCCTCAGCCATTTGATAACTCCAATGAAAAGTTTGGTAGAGGGCAGGAAGGACCGCTATCACGAAGGCAAGTGTACAATATAGGCAAGACATTTCAGCAACAGTTCGGCCACACGGGTGAAATGCAAGGGACGAACACAGTATCCTCTTCTTATGGGGCAAACAGACAAGCAGTTCAGATGGACGATGAGACGAAGTCATTCTCCGATTCCGTTTCATCAATCGCTTGCAGCAACTTTGCTAGAAGAGATGTGGACAAGCGAACACCCTGGAATAAAAATGACCGTAAGTTTCCTGACAAGATTTCAAAGCTTCTAGCCGTCGAAAAGTGGTTACAAAGTTTGCGTGAACCAGGTTCATAAAAGACCCCTAAATGCACAGTTGGTTAGATCTCGGAGCATTGTGGACTATCTGAAAACGCCCAGCCGTAGTTTGTACAGTCCTTGAATTGGTTTAAAAAAAAATAGGTTTTTGTGGCATACAAGCCATTAGGAGCTAGGGAACAAAATGGAAATAACTGCGGCATGACTCAGCTGCAACAACATAATGCTCGAATGCTTATAACCTGGTAATCGAGGTATTACGTGCAATTAACCACTGTATCTTTACTGCATATAAAGTGGTTAATAACCAGTCATTAAGTCACGAAATACTTAGTCGCTTTGCTAAATTACATCAGCGTAAAAATGCTTTCTCCATACGTGGCCTAAGTGCATCAACTGATGTAGATACGCAATAGCGAGTAAGTTATTTGTTGCCAATCCCAAGAAAAGGGCCAAAGACTAGACTAAAAGGGACAAATGTAAACAATTAACTCTGATTACTATATATTCTGTTAAGTGTTTTTTTTAGTAATAAATTGCCATTTTTATCATTTGCCTTGTTAGTGATAAACGCTTTTCCTTTCATAAATTAGTCCGAATATCGATCAAGAAAACCCTAAATTTCGATTAAACTAAAGTAAAATTCAATCTGTTCGACTACCATTACATCGGCATTTGGAAAGTACAAAAGATGCAACAAACAAGACGGATGCGCTTTTTTTGTTGTTATTACAGCGTTTCACGATAGACAGACAAACGCCGCTTTATCGAAGCATTATTTATATTGGTCAAAGTGGCCAGGTTGTTTATTTCAAAGCAGACGCAGCGGGGTTCTCAAGTACCCTGTTTTTGTTTACAACCATAAACCAATCTGTACAATGATTATCGTTAATAATTTAACATCAATTTTTTTAATATTCAAACTTGGCTTTGCTTTGCTTCTATTGAAGACGAACGCGAAAAATACTTAAGCGTATCCATGATAATGTGTTCTTCCGAAGTCCTTTGTGTTATATTTGACGAACATATTACAGTGTCATAGGTTACTCGATCGTGAAAACCATAACCACACAGAGCAGTTGTCTTTTGAATCTTCAGAGCGAAAGCACTTAACTGCTCACGAGAGCTGTGATTACTTGAACGAAGTGAATGGCAAGTGCACATAGAAGGGGTGTTGTGGAAACAGTTATAAACATGGAATAGAACCTTGTCGCTTAATTTATCTCTTTTAGACCTTTTATAGAACAAGAACGGAATGATATAAAAAGATAGGATCCAGTCGACTGAAAATGTGCATAATTTACTCGTATCCAGATGAATTCAGTGCACTCCGAGGCTGTATTAATGGTCATTAGTGATAATATCATGATAAAAAACAATGATGATGACGAGGACAATGACGATGACTACGCTGATAACCTTAACCACAGGATTTAGTTTCTTCAATTACTAAAAGCCGAAAGATTCCACAGAACAACTTGCAGATAAGTATTTCAGCACTAAAAAATATTTTTACTCCCGCGGGAAACGTCGATAATAACAAGATTACTTGGTTTATATAAAAACTAGTGGTAAACTGTTGGTATTTTTGTCAAAATAATAAGTGTAGCTCTCAGTCTTTAACGTAGATGAACACCTCAGTTGATTATATGTGAATTATCAAGCCCAATATCTGCATCAACCACAACACGAAGCTAACTTTCGCCATCCCTGAAATGGATCATAGTTTATATAACTTGTAAGACTGAACAAATGTCACCGAATCCCCCAAGTGGATTATATATTGATTCTTGTATCATAGTTATCCCAAACAACAAACACAGTTTTTGTCCACGGGACTCAAACTATTCACTGGTACTGAGTACTTGCCCCTAGGTCTTTAATCATTCGTACTAATATCATGCACGCAATATCAACAGTTTTTCTTATTTTTCATAAAAGCAAAACAAACTCCATAGATCATTTTATCATGCCAATTTCAGTAGATACGCGAAGTTTCATAAGTATCCGTCGGAAGCTCGTGAAAATATGGGACCTAAAACTTGCCATTTTTTACAAAGAAATGTTTGTCGATCAAGGGGGAAGCGTTGCCTCCTTTTTAAAAATTGCAAGTTTGGCTCCTCACATTTTAATTTTAATGAGTTTTCAACGGATTCGTAATGAAACTTTCGATATCTACTATGTATTCGGCATGATGAATAAAGGGGAGAAAGGTTTTATATTTGAATTTGAATGGAATTTGAATTCAGTTCCGTCTGGGAAACATTATCGATTGGACAAGATGAACACCAAGGACCCCTTTACACGAAATGACTGGAAAACTTTCTTCTTTGGACTACTCCAGGCATCTGGGTTAGGGTGCTATTGAGAAATAGAACTTTACGATTAGTT
Source organism: Micromussa lordhowensis (assembly GCA_964020085.1). NCBI lineage: Eukaryota > Metazoa > Cnidaria > Anthozoa > Scleractinia > Lobophylliidae > Micromussa > Micromussa lordhowensis. Next base: position 24,240,465 of record OZ026603.1, on the reverse strand, counting down.
AGCGACACCGAAACTACGACATTTGGCAAAACAGGCCATGCACCACATGATCTACGACTTTGCAATACCTTCAAGAAAAAACATACAACATTAGATAAACAACTGAGCGTTAAAGGACGAATGCCAGGGAGAAAAGTTTACAGCATGGATAAGACATTCCACGGAAAATTGGTTCACAAAAATGAAAAGTGGAAAATTACATGGCATAAGCGAACAGAAAAGGTTCAATAAATTCCGTACATTGTGGGATGAATGAAAAGACGAAGTCGTTGCGATTCTGTGTCGTCGATAGCTTGTAGTAATCTTATCAAAGGCAACAAAGAGAGAGTCAAAAGCATGCCTGGTGCCTATCTCGAGTTTTCGTGTAAGATTGAAAAATTTTATCACCAGTTTGAAGCCGTCTAAGACGCTTATAATACACATGTACACTTACTAGCCTTGGTTCCCAAAGGAGAGTTAAAGCTTTAGAACCGAAGCTTATCAAGTTTAACATGCACTAAAGAACTCTAATTCCACCTAGCCGAATCCGTAGCAAACAATGCCCAATGGATAACTGAGTTTTTAGGGGCTGAGAAACAAACAAATAAGTTTTAAAAGGCACGAAAAACTGGCACGTCGCTCAGAAGCTTAATGTGAGTCAGGCTGACTTAAACCGTCATTTAGATATTGCATGGACCGCATGGTTTGAAAGAAAACTGCAAGTTAAAATTCTGATCAGTGTTGTTAGAGGCTTTAAACGTTTAATTGTAGAATTACCGAGCGTCGTCATCACCGTAAAATATTTGATATTGATATCTTACATGTAAGTAGATAATTCTACGGCAAAAACAAAGTTCTTAACCCACTACTAAGTCACGAAATATCAGTAGACTGTTGGTAAATATTTCACTGACAGCTAGGGAAAAAGGTCTGACTCTGTGAGGTTCAAATGTTTAGGTGTAATCACCTACGTATTCCAAATTTTCTGCCTTTACATTAAAAACACAGATACAAATTGAGCTGAAGCCTAATTTTGAACAATAATATCTGATTGCCTCCAGTGATTCCGTGAACGAAGTGCTTTAACAGTAAATTAATGGCGCTCTTAATCACTCTGTTTTGTCACGGACAAGTGACTCTGTACCTCCTTCGCTAAAGCTATTCTTCCAAGTGATTTCAGTTTATGGTAATTGTTTATCGCACCTATTTTATTATAATTATTTCAGAAAAAATAAAAAAAAACAATATGTTAATCTTACAAAATTAGCGGAAATGGGGTAACATTAATTATATTGACCTCCTCTTGTGTAACGTTTCGCCTGTGTTCAAGTAATTGTGACATCACATACTTAAACTAACCCATGCTTATTAATCTTGTGGACACTTGCTAGCAAACTTAATGAACATTTCCTTTCCTTTTGAATACCTTGATTTCTACACTTGTTTCCTGGCAAACAATTCACGCGCCCGAAGAAATGTTGCGTATATGCCCAGCTGACCACTTAACAAATAGATTTCATGTTGCCGCGCGTCTGTTTAGCATTGAATGACGTCAAAATGTGGTAAGAGCATAAAGACCGAGTGCGTCACTGATGTCCTTACCACATTTGACGAAATATTTGTACAGAGTCGTAGTTTGTAAGTTATTGTATATTTTGTTGATTTTTTGTTATTTTTCTCTCGGAAATATTACCTTTGGGAAGCTACTCTTAAATTCGAGAAGAAATAACGTTTATGTATGTATGTATGATGTGTCTTCTGTGATCTTTTACTGAAAGAACGCAGGGCAACATGGAATCTATTTTATTAATGAATTTTGTGAACGTTAATGATGTCATAAGTGAGAACCAATAAAAATTCGAGAACAATTCGTCTTATTATATAGTTAGCTACAGTAGTCGATAACTGGTCAACATTTAGTGATTATTGAATAACGAAGCCGTATAACGACTCTGTGCCTGCCTGCCTGCCTGTCTGCCTGACTGTCTGCCAGCCTGCCTGGCAGACTGGCTGGCTAGTTGGCTTACTGACTGACTGGAAGACGAACTGTGTCCCAGACCGCCTACCTGACAGACTGACTGACTGACTAACTAGCTGACAGACAGACTGACAGACTGACTGATTGACTGATGGACTGCCTGACTGACTGACCAGACTAAAATTCCCCGGTTCTTCATCACCATTTTCAACTTTCTGGGATCCAAAGTCCAACCCTACTTACTCAAGACGGCTAACGGGGCTCTGGTGAATGCACGAAGGCCAAACCCCCCCCCCCCCCCCACCAATCAGGCTGGTTTAAAGGCTACTGAAACTGAAGCCTTAGCAAATTGGTCGGACACCTCCTTGGGGGTGAATTTGAAGAAGAAGAAGAAGAGATAACTTCTAGACCTAATCAAGGTAAACCGATCGGCAATAAGGAAGGGGACATCCTTGCCAAAGCGGATGAACTTGCATGCTGCAACGAACACTTAAAAGAGGTCCTTAAATTGTCCCCCGCCCTTAAACGAGTGTGTCCTACAGCGGACAATCAAGACAGACAGCATATCTAGGGTCGAAATTACATCAGCTATTAAAAGCCTCAACATTGGAATTGCGACGGGGATAGAAAAAGATCCCGAAGAAACCATTGATGTGGGAGGTGAAGTGTCAGTCGAGACCCTGCATATAGACTACTTAACAAGGTCTGGAGGGAAGAGGAAATCCTAGAGGAATGAAAGAAGGGCCGCCTTGTTAAGTTTACGAAGAAATGTGATACCACACACTGTAAGAATTGGAGTGACGCTGTTGGGTTGGTTATTGTAGGTAAAGTTCCAGGCCGAAATATGCTGGATCGAATGAAGCTGTCACTAGCTGTTTTCCTCGTGATCTTTCATGCACATATCAAATAGCGACTATTAGAATTATCATCCAACAATCATCGGAATCGAACATTGGACTCCACCTGGCCTTTATTTGTTTTGACAAGGCCTTTGGGTGGAAACATCTTGCAGCACTAGGAAAGAAAATTTCGATTCCTATACAATGGCTTTGACGGAAACGTTTCAAGTAAGAACCGAGTCAGACAAGGGCGCAAGCTTTCACTCATGGTGTTCTTGATGGTCCTAGACTGGGCAGACAAGTTTATGAAACGGAAAGTACCAGTATACAGTGGACCCTAACGCGAAAGTTAGAAGACCTGGATTTCGCCGACGACCTGTTTCTTCTAAGTCACAGACCTCAGGAGAAGATGGTAGCACTCCAGAGTGCATCTACTAGCTAGACAGACCCGAGAAATGAGATCCCAGGCTAGAGGTGACAACCCTCTCTACGTTGGGAATGAAAACATCCAACTTCACAGAAAACCTCTCTTAATATTCTTACCCAATCAGACCTCTAAGCACAAATACGCAGCTGGCACCAAGCGCGGGAAAACGCAACAGGTAGTGTGATTGGTTCAAAGTAAAAGGCAGACGCTTGTTTGTGGCGATTGTCAGAGCGTGTTGGACTAGTTTTCAAAAGATTGTTGTAAAGCTCGGCAAGTCTAAAGCACTGCAGTTATTTTCTTTTTGAACAGCTCTATTGCGAATGAAACGATATCTAACTTCAGCGTAATATTCTAATGGTTACCAGCCATTCAAAGTCATGTGAATAATATATTCCGTTTAACTTTCAGGTCAGTGGTCACGTTCCTACTCACGCGTCTAAACAACAAGCCTCTTTTGTTACGCAACAAGGGCTACATTTTCAAATTCGTCTCATTCAATTTGTCACAAGTTGAAACAAAGACCATTGTTGATTCAAACTTCGTTAAGGCGAATAAACAAGTAAAACAACAACAACGAAGTCGACAACTGTCGTAAACTACAACCTCGGTGCTATAGCCATGTGGGAAACGGCGAGACATTTTGTTGTTTTCTGAATTACTCCTGAAAACCCTTCAGGCAAATTCACATATTTGTTTCGGTTCGAAGCTCCAATCAGCTTTCCAAATTGCACAGGCACTGTTAGTGAATTGAGTCAGTATTTTCTCATGCAAAGTGTTTCTTTAAGAGGGAATAAGAGTATTTCATGTTGGCCTGCTATATAATGGCCAAAATATCATAAAGACGACTTTATGACTTTACTACTTTGGGAGTTTTGGTTAACGTTTGAGTTCACATGGACTTCTCATCTCAGTTTAACGCCAGACCCATGAAACTGATTTCCTTAATTTGAAACTGGCTGGCTGATGGTTTTCTTCCATGCACTAGATAGGTCGCTATTTATCACGTAGCATACTATCACCGCTGTTTGTGTTACATGATTCTTAATCAAGCTACGATGGCCTAAGAACAAAAGTTTATACAACACTTATTTTGTTCAGCAAAAAGTGAAATGAAACCTCCACTTGAATAAAAAGACTTTTCGGTCAGGAAGGGCCGGGATAGAAGGTGTAATGTGGAGAGAACTGTGTCGTCCACTGACAAAATCTCAAGTGACTGGCTACCTTGAAGATGGCACCCGAGCCAGCTTAACCGAAACAATACGTGGGGCGGAAAGGGAGGAGGTGGGTGGGCTAAATATAGCGAAAACCCACAACCAAATGAAGTCAAGTAGTCGTGTGCCTTCCGTGATTACATAACAATCTATGTCTAGTTCCCAGGCTCTCTATCCACTCGTGATTACATAACAATCTAGGCAGGCGACATTTGTCCCGGCACTACGACAGGACGAAAAACAAAAGTCTTATTTGCGAGCAAATTTGTCTTTTTCAAACTCTAAAATACCGTTAACTGATTACAATTGCCTCACGTTGATTACATCCCATACAAATAACTTGAAGTTGAGCACTAGTTCTAACGTTGTCAATGCATATATAGTCTCAATCGATAAGCAGATTCCAATTGAAGTTCAAAAGTTAATTACATACTGAGAACACACGGTGCGACTCGCCAGTTCTGCTGCCTCTGTATAACGAGCTTTCTTGCAGTGGGGTATAAGTTCGGTATTTACAGATACATATCTTTTCGGTTGATAATGTTTTGTTATTTAATGAAGATCGCATACTGGATGGAGCTCGGACGCCTTGCAGGAACTTCCACTATGCTGAACCCAGCTGAACACAGTCTTACGTTTTGAGATGAAAAAATCCTCCTCGTCTTCATCCATTAAAATTGATCGTGAAGAACTTTCCGACGTTACGCTGGAGCAAGGAAAGCTCGAGAGAGAATCACAGAACGATTTTTCGTCGAAGTTGTCCTTGTCTGTGTTGACCGGCGCTGGAACGAGTCGAGGAAACATCGGCCATGCGGTCTTTACCTCCTTCTTAAATGTTTCATCTCGGCTCAAATTGTCCCAGTTGCCAGTATATTCTCCGCTTGGATCACTCCATGATCTGTATTTTCTCTCATATTGTGTGTCCAGGGTGACAACCCCGTTTGATTTCTTTCTCATTGCATTTTGAAACGCCAGCTTAGGAAATCTTGAACTGCTTTGCAAGCTTCCACGAGGATTGTGAGATCCAATAAACCGTGGGTCTGAAACCTCTCGTGGATTTCGCGGGGAATCAGAGTAAGTCGTTCTGCTGTCGAACGTTTTCTCGAATGAAGGTGCTTCACGTTTCTTGTCCTTCAGCGAAAACTGTCTAACAATCTTCCTACTCATGGTACAGTCCAAGCCAGTTTAAGGCACGTAGGGGTATTAGCAACCCAGGATGACAGTGAGGAAATACACTTGTTTGCTGTACAAACAGCTAGCACGTGAATGAGTGCCTGAGAGCGCGCACGTGTATGTATAGCATGCACTTATGGACTGAACATTAAAACACTCAGTGGACCATATCACTGCCAATAACTGGGAAACGGCGTTTAAACGTTTTATGGCTTGCTTGACCCAGTTATAAAAAAGGAAGCGTCAATGAACGTCTCAGTCACAACGATAATCAGTGGATATGTTATCAAGCATTAATACACGAGATATATATGGTCGTAAAAAAAATAATTATAAAAAAAACATTTTCTTCTTTGACGTCACCTTTGTAATGAAGACACTGGAAAGCTGTTGTTCATCACTTTAACATTGCCTTAAGCTATAAAAAACAACTTATTACTTATTCAATAAATGCTTGAAATTTTGTAAGTTCAAAGACCGTTAAGTGCTTGGCTTTGCAATTTCCTGTCTGTTAATTCCACGTCGCTAAGAAATGGAGTTTATGGCTAACACAATCCTCGTGAACAATCAAGAATCACTCACTTTTCTTCGTGCCAAATGGCGAGGCAATCTGCATCACCTTAATTGTTTTTATTCACGCTCGAGTTGACTAAATAAATAAATGGTTTAAATTAAATATGCATGTATACGTTGAGTTGTTGTGCTTTCGTCGTCTTGAGAACTATACTTTGAGAAAGTAATTGTGATAATTAACTGTCGCAAACCTGTTAACAGATTAACTTCACTACCACCAAACAAACCCGATTGGTAAACAAAATGCTGCAATTACAGAAGGTGCGAATGGGAGGCTTGATTTCTAACTGATATCATAAATAAGAATTTTGGGCATTTGTGCCGTGTGAAATATCACATTTTGCAAAACTACGAAGCCTACAATTGTCAAGTGGAACATTTGTCCAGAGAGAGGAACCCTCAAGTCTAGGTTCACACTAGTGTCATAACGACATTATGACATGCATGTCACGGCATAACGACAAAATTGCCTTATGTCGGTAATGTGAATATTGTCAAAGGGACAAAAGAAAAAGATGGGCTTTTTCCTTATGTCGTTTTGTTTATGCCTCACGTTGCTATTATGTCAGGATGTTCACACTGCATAACATTACGACATAACGTCCTTCTTATGTTGTTATACTTATGTCGTTATGTCGCTAGTGTGAACTGGGCCTTACTTTAACTGAGCTTTAAAGGTATGTGCAGCTCTATACGGGGTGTGGTTTTTGGGTATACTGAATGATTTGACCATTTCGTCTGAAATATGGTCTGTTTTGCAATTTGGCTGCGAATTGGTCATGCATAATAAAGTGATCCGTACGATCGCGTAATTATGCAAATGAGTTCAGCAACCCTGTGTATTCCGCACATGAGGCAACTTTACCTCCCTCACGAAACTTTAGAGGGAGTGTTCTATGCGTCTCTTGGAATGATGACTGAAATGAAATGAAATCTTGAAATGAAATCTTGAAATGTCGAACACTCCCTCTAAAGTTTTGAGAGGTAGGTCAAGTCGCCTCACGTGCGGGATACACCTGATTGGTGAACTCATTTGCATAATTACGTGATCGCATGATGACAATTTGGCAATTAGATGAACTAAACTGCGAAGTTCGTTTTTGAAATTAGTGAGTTGTGCAAGAAGAGTTCAGCAAGATGTCAGATCGCACCAGGTATCAAAACAATCACCCCGTAAGTTTATTTACTGGCCTTCATCGGTTTCAAAGCCAATAATTTTCTAATAAACCTCTCACTCGCATACTAGTGAAATAAGAATCCCACCCTAACGTAACAAGAACATGCTCCTCGCAAAACTACTTAGAGTTTCATTTTTAACTGTCAGATGACGCATTCCGCAGCAAAACTTCGAAACTTGCAGTCATTGCTCTTCTCGAAACTTCTGCTAATTGTAGACAGTTACTCGCGTGAGAAACAAAAGCCTCTTATAAGCAGCAGTGACTGTCTCGCCATGAAATGACTCAATGAATATGGAAGATAACGGTACGTGTTCATTCCTTAGACAAAAGTCAACCCGTCAATTACAAGGTCACATTTTTTTCACGAAAAGGTTGCGAGGTTGTTCATAAATTTTCAGATAGCACATTCAGCAAAAATTCGAAATCTACAGCTGTAGGTTTCGGCCAATAATTTATTATGACTTGCTAATGAACTCATTTAGTCACCCGCGACACAATTACATCACCACACTTGATTAGTAAGGCTTCCACCTCGAAACAAAACAGAACAAGAAAGCGTTCTCATTCCACAGATAGGAGTTAACTCATGAACAACAAGGGCCAAGTTATCGCGAAACGATAAATGCAAAAGTTAAATTTGCTTCTTTTAGTCTCGTGCACGTTTCGTGAAACCGTGAAACGAGTTGTCGGCCACACCGTAACAACGAGCTAGGTGACCTAATTAAAACTAGCTAAAATAATGACCCTTTTTAGCCAAAAGAGGAAGTTAGCAGCCCTGAACAATAATACTGTCGGTATACCTTTGACTAATGTCTTTGGGCTCGAAAAGAATGACGCTGGTATTTAATCTCCACCACGCCTAATAATTGAACTTTCAATATCTGGAAGGCGAAATCTTGAATTTAAAAAAATATCTGGCAAGCCAAATCCTAAATTTCCATATCCTCCATTTTCAATATTTGGCAGGCTAAACTTTGGAATTTTCAATATTCGGCACTTCGAATCTTGAATTTTCCAAATTTTCAGGAATCAATAGGCCAAATCTTGAATATCCTAATCTTAAACTTTCGATATTTAGACAGCAAAATCCTAAATTTCCAAATATATCTTAACTAATTTTAACTAATTTGACAGGCCAAATCTTGAATTTCCAAATCGTGAGTCTTGAATTTTCAACTATTGCATTTTCAAATGAAATGTGGATACCAAATTCAAATGCAGGAAAATTTTGCTAAATTAAAGTTTGGAATTTGAATTTTCAATATTTTTCAAGCCAAATCTCGTAAGAGAGATTCCAAATCTTAAATTTTGAAGTTTGGTAGGCTAAATCTTGAATATGAATATTTATTGCTTAGAAACACTTCTAAGTTCAAGGGCAAGAGAGCGCCATTTCAGCATTACAATTCTGATAAACCTCGAATAAATGAATGTTTCCGACGTTGACTGAATTGCCATCAAGACAGCCCGTTTCAATTCCTGCTATTTTTAAAGCTGGACTAGAATCCTTGTCACTAACGAGAAAACGACTAGAGAATCAGTTTCCACGATATTTCGGACAGTCGGACATCTATTTGGCTGAGGAAGCCGTTTAAGCAAACACCAACATTAACTGAGAGCCGATTGCGTTTCAATCGGGCCCTCAGTCAGGCCCGGATTGTTATAGAACAAGCCTTCGGAATTTTGAAAGATCGTTGGAGGTTTCTCTATAAACAATTGGAGGAAAAAACAAGCAGAGTCCCCACCACTATCATGGCTTGTTGTGTCCTTCACAATATTTCTATTGATGTTGGAGATCGGAGCGATATAGACCCCGTTGAGGATGACGATGAAATGAATCAAAGTTCTTTCAATGGAGACGAGCAAGTTTGCGCAAATCACATAAGAGATGATATAATAAATCATTTGTTATAGTACAAACATTAAACCAAAGTTATTATTTTTATTGGAATATTTTGGGTTTAAAACACACGGGTGGATTGATTGCAGATCAATGTACATGACTGAAGTTTTGTCCCTTTCCATTTGTTACATGTATAATCAATCAGCAATTTAATTCACTGTGGTTTAAAGCAGTTATAAAAGCTAAATCCGATCTTAAAAGTAAAATGTTTTCTCGTTATTAAAACTCATGTAAAACAAATAATTCTTGTATTTTAAAACTCGAAGTTGCCTTGCGGTTTTCTCTGGTATGTGTAGATTAATTTCATTTCCCCAAAATCAGTTAAATCAGCTTTAATTAATTGCTCACATATAATTTTTTGGTGGCAGAAATGATAATTTTTACCTTCTTTACACTCTTCATTTCTGAAATCATTTTCCTGTTACTTAGTTGTTATGTTGAACGAAATTTATCATAACACATGAAATCACGGTCAATGAACTGAAACGAATAAAATTTTCTTATAAAACAAGTCAAGGTCTGTACTTTATTCTTTCCCATTGGCAACCTCCTTTAAAATGTTACCAAACATCTTTAAAGCATCCATTGAGAACTTTTGTTGTTCCCTTCTGCTCTCCTCCCTCTCGGCTTCTGCCATTCGCTCAATAAACGCTTCGTCTCTCTCTTGCGCTCTTTCCATAAACGACAGTACTGTAGGCTCATCTGCTTCTTTGGCCTTCTTTCTGGCCGCTTTCTTGACATCTTTTCGACTCTTTGGTGTATTCTTTGGAGTACTCTTTGGTGTACACGTGCACTTTCCCTTTTTGCCTTTGTTCTTGAAAAATAACGACTTCGCAAAGGTCAATGACTCATCTTCCTCTGAGTCAGAAGTGAATACTTCACCAGACGGGCCAGGTAGATCATCAGATTGGGCAAGTTTCCTCTTTTGAGCGGACACAGCAGCGGAAAACTTCCTCGTCGAAAATTTCTTTATCGCGGATGTCCTGATCAATTTGTGGGGAACTCCGGACTTCGATCGGCAAACTACTCTCCAACACGTGTCGAGGATTGATGGCTTCTCGATTGACGAGAATTTCGTCCATGTCCTGATAATGTTTAGGCACAAGCTCAATGTCAAATTTCCTTTGTCTTTTGCGGCATTTACCAAAGTATCTGTTGGCGTTTACACACGGAAGATGTTTACCTTGGCAAGGTAACTCTGGTACCTAGGTAAACCGTTTAAGTCTAAACACGGCATAACTTCGCTAACACCAAACAAACCCGATTTATAAAAAATAAGAATTTTGGGCATTTGTCGCGTGTGAAGTATCACGCAAAAACTATGAAGCCTACAGTTGTCAAGTGGAACATTTACCCAGAGAGAGGAACCCTCAAGTCTAGTTCACACTAATGTCATAAAGACATTATGACATGCATGTCACGGCATAAAGACAAACTTGCCTCATGAGGACAAAAGAAAAAGATGAGCTTTTCCCTTATGTCGTTTTGTTTATGCCTCATGTTGCTATTATGTCAGGATGTTCACACTGCATAACATAACGACATAACGTCCTTCTTATGTTGTTTACTTATGTCGTTATGTCGCTAGTGTGAATTGCGCCTTACTTTAACTGAGCTTTAAAGGTATGTGCAGCTCTATACGGGGTGTGATTTTTGGGTATACTGAATGATTTGACCATTTCCTCTGAAATATGGTCTGTTTTGCAATTTGGCCGCGAATTGGTCATGCATAATAAAGTCATCATACGATCACGTAATTATGCAAATGAGTTCACCAACCTTGTGTATTCCGCACGTGAGGCAACTTTACCTCCCTCACGAAACTTTAGAGGGAGTGTTCTACGCGTCTCTTGGAATGATGACTGAAATGAAATGAAATCTTGAAATGAAATCTTGAAATGTCGAACACTCCCTCTAAAGTTTTGAGAGGTAGGTCAAGTCGCCTCACGTGCGTGATACATATGATTGCTGAACTCATTTGCATAATTACGTGATCGCATGATGACAATTTGGCAATTAGATGAATTAAACTGCAAAAGTTCGTTTTTGAAATTAGTGAATTGTGCAGGAAGAGTTAAGCGAGATGTCAGATCGCACCAGGTAACAAAACAATCAACACGCAAGTTTATTTGCTGGCCTTCCGCATCGGTTTCAAAGGCAATAAGTTTCTAATAAACCTCTCACTCACATCCTAGTAGAATGAGAATCCCACCCTAACAAGAACATGCTCCTCGCAAAACGACTGCGAGTTTCATTATTAATTGTCAGATATGACGCATTCAGCAAAAATTCGAAACTTGCAGTCATTGCTCTTCTCGAAACTCGAAACTTCTCGAAAAGTTACTCGCGTGAGAAACAAAAGCCCCTTATAAGCAGTGACTGTCTCGCCATGAAATGACTCAATGGATATGGAAAAGATAACGGTACGTGTTCATTCCTTAGACAAAAGTCAACCCGTTAATTACAAGGTCACGTTTTTTCAGAGGTTGTTCATAAATTTTCAGATAGCACATTCAGCAAAAATTCTAAATCTACAGTTGTAGGTTTCGGCCAATAATTTATTATGACTTGCTAATTATAACTTAATTCTTACTCGTTTAGTCACCCGAGACACAATTACATCACCACTTGACTAATAAGGCTTCCACCTCGAAACAAAATAGAAAAATAAAGTGTTCTCATTCCACAGATAGGAGTTAACTCGTGAACAACAAGGGCCAATTCATCGTGAAAGTTAAAAATGGGGTGTTTTGCTTCTTTTAGTCTCGTGCACGTTTCGTGAAAGGGAGGCGCGGTGGCCTCATGGTTAGTGCGCTCGGGTTCGAGGCCTGGCCTGGGACATTGCGTTGTGTTCTTAGGCAAGACACTTTACTCTCACGGTGCCTCTCTCTCCACCCAGGTGTATAAATGGGTACCGGCGAATTTAATGCTGGGGGTAACCCTGCGATGGACTGGCATCCCATCCAGGGAGGAGTAGAAATATTCCTAGTCGCTTCATGCCACGGAAACCGGGATACGCTCCGGCCTGATGGGCCACTTGGCTCGTATGCACACTTTTACGTTTCGTGAAACCGGCCACACCTTCACAACGAGCTAGGTGACCTAATTAAAACTAGCTAAAATAATGACCCTTTTTAGCAAAAAGAGGAAGTTAGCAACCCTGAACAATAATCCTGTCGGTATACGTTGGATTAGGAAGACATACGAAAAAAATTGAGCAAAGCCCACATCACGTAAAATTTGATTTGATTTAATGAAATATTTCGGTTGGCCCCTATCGCCCTAGTAAAATTACAAAATATTTCTTACGCATTTGTTCTTAAGAGTAGATGTAATATAATACTGTGTGATAAGTTATTTTTAGCGCACGTGGGAGGAACTTAGAGGTGGTGTGTAGCACTTCAAAAATCATGGGTCTTGCAAAATTGTCGTCTAATTTCTTGGGTTCCCAGTCTGGTTTTTTAAAAAAATATTTTCATTTAAGTCTCGGTCTCGCAATTTAAAAAGTGACTAATGTCTTTGGTTTGGAAAAGAATGACGCTGATATTTAATCTTCACCACGCCTAAATTTTGGACTTTCAATATCTGGAAGGCGAAATCTTGAATTTAAAAAAATATCCGCTAAACCACATCTTAAATTTCCATATCTTCCATTTTCAATATTTGGCAGGCTAAACTTTGGAATTTTCAATATTTTTTGCAAGCCGAATCTCGTAAGTGAATGATTTGAAAGTTAAAGGTTTTACTGCCAAATATTCAGAGTTCAAGTTTCGAAATTCAGGATTTGGCTAGCCAAGTATTAAAAATTCAACTGAAGGTTTGGAAATCGAAGATTTGATTTGCAAAATATTGGAGATTTAAGGTTTGGAGTGTCAAGATTTGGTTTGCCAAATATTGAAATTCAAGATTTGCATAGTCAAGATTCCAAATCTTAAATTGTCAAGTTTGGTAGGCTAAATCTTAAAAATGAATATTTATTGCTCAGAAACACTTGTAAGTTCAAGGACAAGAGAGCGCCATTTCAGCATTACAATTCTGATAAACCGCGAATAAATTAATATTTCCGACGTTGAATTGCCATCAAGACAGCCCCATTTCAATTCCTGCTATTTTTAAAGCCGGACTAGAATCCATGTCACTAACGAGAAAACGACTAGAGAATCAGTTTCCACGATATTTCGGACAGTCAAGAATTAAGTGATCATTCAAGAACCTGTTTAACCAATTTGTTTGTCTGTTGGCTACTCGCTACTTGTTGTGTAATCTTATTATACCTATTCGTACCTTTTTGCTACGTTTCGGTGACATATCAGGCGACTTTTGTCGAGCCATGGTTCGTGTTTTGGCGAGACGTAGGCATCAGGTATTTACCGCGCCCAAAGTCGGTCAAGTGAGCAGGTCAGTGATTTGATATTGCAGGATATCAGGACAGTAGACACGGCTTCTGATTGGCTAATTGTGAATTTGGGTGCGGTAAATAAACAAAAGCCTCCATTTGACGCGGAAATATGCTCGGATATTTGTCCGCGGACATTGCCTGTTCCGAGAAGTGAACGGTTTTCCGACAGCGTAACTCGAACCTGGAAAACTGTGAGCATTGAGAAACAGATCATATCCAAGGACAAATATCCGAGCATATTTTCGCTCCAAATGGAGGCTATTGTGATTATTACCCTTCAAATATTTTTTACATCACACGCGGTTTTGACAATTGGTACCCTGCGAGCAGTTGGTTTCTCCTACGCCAAACGAGAGAGAAACCACTGCGAGCAACCGTCTGCTTTTCCATCGAGCATGCGCGAGCGTCATACCACACGTGATTTTTCACGTGGAATAAACTGACTTACGTCACTTTCTCCTATTTGGCTGATATATTTCATCTTCATTTCCTCCGCCAACAGAACCGCCATTTGGTAAATGAGCGATTTCCCATGCCCGGTAGGGAGAATGACCATTGTATCGTAACCCTTTGAAAAATGGAGAAGAGCCTGTCTTTGCTTTTTGCTCAGCTTCGTTATCCCTAGGGACTTCAAGCCCTCAAGAATAGAACGCAAAGCTTTATCGTAAATGTCATCGTTCGCAGGAACGTTAGACGCCATCTTGATTCTTTATCGCTACACAGTGGGCTCGCCTAAATAAAGCGGTTGTTGTTTGACGCAAGCTTAATATATAACCAAACCAGTTTTAAACTGGTTTTACTGGTTCAAAATTAATTTATTCGTCCACGGCGCTGGACGGCGGTTAATTCAAAAAAACGAACGGTTGCTCGCAGTGGTTTCTCTCTCGTTTGGCGTAGGAGAAACCAACTGCCCGCAGGGTAGACAATTGGCGAATATCACTCAGATATTCTCCAGCTGGGGAATATTCAGTCACGTGACGCGCTCAAACCGATCGCGCGAGAACGAAAATATTTGATGGATTAAAATGGCACATATCACCTGTCATGTAGTCATTGTAAAGAGCCTGTTATATAATCCTCCAATCTGGTAAAGCTGGAAAAATGGCTGAGTATGATTACTGTTCTACCAAAATGTTCGGTTTTTCTTTCGCTGCTTTTCCCCCTTATTCTGTTAATTGCACGTTCGGGAAAAAAGGTCGTTACTGTGTGTCACACACAGAGTAATAAATCGGTAGTGCACGGCGAACAACTTCCGGAAACTATCAGTTGGTCTCAGACCGCGTAGTCCTGAGCGCGGCGTCCAAAATCACTAATGCATAGGCAATTGCAGAAACGTGAGAGGACTGGGAAAGAGTATGATTGTTTTCCGTTTGTTTGAAAAACTAAGATATTCAAATGAAAGATCAACTAAATTTGAGAGTATTTACCAAGAATAGAAGTATTTAGAGAAGGAAAATTGCAGAACGGTAGCTCTTCAAATATCACCTAAAATAGAGAGTTTGTATGGATTGGGTAGACAAGCCACAAAATTATAAGGATTTGTATGGAATTTTGCAACTTTTGAGATTGTCCCATTTGAACAATTTTCCACTGAAAACTCTCAAACTTGGCTGGGTAGCTTTTCATTCAGTAACATTTCAGTTGAAATGTTTAGATTTTCAATCTAATCAATATAAGAGACTCGTCCCAGTCCTCTCACGTTTCTGCAATGGGCTATGAAATCACTTTTGAGTTAAACTGAAAGTGGGAAATTTTCAGGAGTGCACAACGGGAAAAACTCAAAATCACTATTCTTTAGCGGAAAGTAAGTACGTGCTTACCGTTTCAGAGAAAAACGTAGATTCGGCTCCTGTTACTCCAGAAACACAGCAAACCTTAAGGAAAAACTTCCAAGTTCTATGTCCATACCCAACACTTGGTATGTTCGATTTCCTCCGCTCTCTCGTATGAAAAGACGAAGTGCTTACAAGAGTTTGACAGAACAAATGCCATGCATGAATCCGGTCTGCCCGTCAAATGGTTGACTTTGGACTGGGCGTTTTAAAAACAATAGACAGTAGCTGCACAAAAGTTTTTTCGAAGGCATTTCTAAGGGGCTGTAAAAGCCAGCAAAGGGACGTGTCGTGCCATCTTCCAACCAACAACAACTTTAGTAGAAAATCGCGCCAGCAAGCAATCATTTCTGCCTAATTACCAGCCAAATATTTCTCTAAGATACGATATTTCCCAGCCAGCATCACGCTGCCTGAGGAACGGGTATTTTGCATATCGCCTCCAGTGAGACTCCTATGCGGTACCCCCCAAAAGTTGGAAAGGCTTAATAAGCGATCTCATCTTTGTGCTCTGGCATAAACAAATACATCACTTAAGAGCATTTGTCACTGAGTTGTTTTGCTTTTGATGCAGTGAAGGGAACTTCAACGGAGGAACTATCAGCATGAAATAGAGACGTGACGTGACATTAAGAAAGGACATTTTCCTGAAAATTAGTCCAATTGCTGTGAATAACTGGATATATTTGACATTTATTTCGGATTCACAGACAGGCAGACTACAACCCTTAATTTGCGTTCTTTCTTTCTTTATTTTTTTTTTCAGCCACTTGCGTTTAACAAGTTATGAATCATTGGCGACTTTCATTAGGATTAATTGTTTACTTTCCCTTGTTTTGCTATCATTGACGCACACTACAACAAGTTGTCAAATATTCACTTTTCTTATTGGTTCTGTGATCGGGGTAACGTCTTAAGCTGAACGCGTATTAAAACGTTTAATTCAGCGTGGCTTGTAGTTTTTGACCGCAATCTGTTTAGCATCCTACGAAGTTTTCAAATGCAAATTTATACAAAACAGTTTCATCAGCTCATAGTGTAAGAAAACAATTACCTCCCATGGTGACGTCTACGATTAATCGACAAAATTATACTTCCTTTATTTGTGGACTCGGAAATGTGACGACAGTAACTTTTAAGTGTCCTCCTTGTATAAAAGATGCTAAGGATGCTAAAATAATACCCAGAAATTGCAGAATATCAAAGTAAATCGCAAGGTATGTCAGCTCTCAACAGAACATTACAATGAGCAATTTAAAGCCTTTAATTTTAGTTCGTTTTTGTGAACAAAGCAATTTTCGCTGATGAAACACTCGCGAAGCCGTGGGTGAAAAGAGAGATGAATAATTTATACCCACATTTGTTCAGATATAGAACTTTCTCCTGGTGAAGCTGAAAGAAACATAAGTGGATAAAATTGACATGGCTTGAAACTTCAATGGTAAGCGTTTGATTTCTTCTTTATCAATCGAGTGAATCTTTTTTTCCTTCGCCTTTCGATTTACAAATCTCGCGCACTTTAACCGGAATTATACGTTGTCATAAAAACCAATTTAGCTCTTAAGGCTAGTTTAATTTTTCCAAATACCCTTTAATTTCGAGGCAGTTCAGATAAAGACGCAAAGCTTTTTACAAAAGAGTACCTGTAAGTATAAAACAAGAAATACAAATAAGTATGAACGGAGAAATTGACACAACAAAAAACAAAACACAAAATAGCCGGAGCGAAGAGAGGCAAAACTGAGCGGAAGGAAATTTTAATATTAAAATGCCATCGGAACCCTAAAATCTTTAATATCAATGCAAGGGCCGAAATAATGACATTTTTAAACGTCACCTATATATAAAATTCGAACTCAAAAAGGAACTTTCACACTTCAACGGTAACCGTTGGCTCTTGTCTTGAGGAGAACTGCTGGTTTTCTTAAATCTACCCAAGGTACTGAGAACGCATCAATTTTTTTAGTATTTTTCTAGGAAATGAATTATATTTCACCAAGATGCATCGCCGAGAAGAGTGAAAGTTGGCACTTATGAGTTTGATCTACATTTTGAGTTGTTTTTCTTTTGTGTTTACGAGACAGTTCACCGAAACTCGAGGTATGTTAATATTTTTTATCCATTCTAACATGTGCATTGTTTATGAGCTAACATAAAAGATCTAACTTCTTCTGTGGCAGCTGATAAGCTAAAAGCTTTACCTGGTGAAAAACATCTGCAGAAGAAATGAGACATATACAGCTGTAAACGGTTTTTTCGTTATTTTTTTTGTCACAATTCTGAATCAAGCAACTGCAAAATTCGCCTCACAACCAATGTGTAGAGGGAGCTAGCTAGCTTCGTTTTCATTGACGATATCCAAAGATATTGTGACTTTTTCGATAATGTACCCTTGAACTGGAGGGCCGTAAATATTTAAAGAAAATAAATTAACACGGTTGGAACTTTTAGGTATTAATGTGTTTTGCTGTGAAAACAAAATGCAAGACAAAGGCGATGCGGTCAAGGGCAATATTTTGCAAAACGTCCAAAACAAGTTTAAAACGTACGTCATTACAAAAATACCATTAACATTAAAATGCAACAATTATTAGATCTTGTTATTTTACGCCAGAAAATGTTTCGAAACCGTGAAAAACATTCAGACAAGGCTTCCCTCGACAATACTCCAGTAGATGAAAACAAAAATTCTCACTTGGTTCATAAATAGCAGGTCTTGGCGTGAAATTATATAGAAACTTAAAACGACGAACTCGTTACTTATTTTCTGCGGTTCGTATATTAATGGTTTCACCAATGTTACAAAACTTTTAATGCTTTAAAGATCAGACTGAACTAATAAGTTCTAGCTCATGCAAAAATATGGTTCTGTCTAAATTATAGCTTTGCAGTGTTTTTCACAATCGCCTTATTTATTGCGGAAATAATCTTGAGAAATTACAGCAAGCCGTATACCAGCCTCCTTCTTTGGGGAACCGATATGGCGGCTAAAAATTAAACAAGAAAGAAAGTAGATTCTACCATCAATATCATTGGTCTCACTTCTTCGCTCATTAGATATAACTTCTGAATTAACGTCATGTCTGAATTTTATAAAAACAAAGATATAAAAATATAAGTGTAACGTAAGTGTCTTAAGTATTTTTATACTATGCCATAGAACACACAGCCAATCAGAATACGGGAAAATAGACCCGTGTACATACCAAGAAAATACAAGTGAGATATTCCATGGTATATCGCTCTCAAAAGCGTTAGCTAACTGCATAACTAGTATGTAGACAGGTTCATTTCTGTTCTGTCTATAATACATAAGGAATACTACTGTAGGATTTTTTACAAGTCTTTTCTGTCGCAGGATGCCACACAAACGTAACACGTCAAAATGGAACAATAACAAGCCCCACACTTTCCCCCAAGCAAGGCGACTCCTCAGGTTACACCTGCAAGTGGAATATTCAGCTGACAGACACTGACAAACCTCGCCACGTTGAGCTGCGTTTCGTTTCGTTTGACTTCACGGGTGTAATGCCACATTGCACAAACGGAAATTACGTGGAGTTAGTCATCGGCTGTAACAGGTTCAAATCTATAGGAAAATTCTGCGGTCAGCTTTCACTTCCGGTGATATATTCCTCAGACCACTGTCTCCAAATTTTACTTCACGCCGAAAGTGCAGTGGGTTTCAGGTCGGGTTCAAAGTTCGAAGCTGTATTCCAGCAACGCTTACTATCAAAACGTAAGTAAGAACTTTGTAGATGTTTATCATAAGAAGCAATGTCATACAAAACGTATAGTAAAAAGGAAATCTTTGTAAACAACATTTGCCTCACTTAATAGAGAAGAGATCCGCTTCCTGATGTAGCTTCTAAAGTATCTGAAGTATTAGCCCTAAATATTGAAAGAGCATGACACGATTAGGGCCTGATTACATGAACCGGGCTGGCCCGGTTAGCCGGGCGGCTTCGGTGTGCCGAAATAGCCTGCGTAGCTTGGTGGTTAGCAATTTGAGCGCGTTAAACCGCCAAGCTACGCAGGCTAGTGCCGAAATGACTTCGCCACGGTATTACATGAGGCGAGCCAGCCTGGTTGATGGCTGATGCGATGAACCACGGGAGACCGGAGCGAGCTTGATTTTGGCACGAAGATGGCGCGAGCTGCTCGATATACTATGGCGGGAAGTTAGATGTAGTTTACAAGAATGCGGCAAATGATTATAATTGCCTTTTTCCAGCAGTTGGCTGTATTATCTTCTGCATTTATGCAGTTACATGGACTTTTATATCTGGCGTGAGCCGGGTTGACCCGGCAAACGCGATTACATGGAAAAATCTACCGGATCTCGGCTAACCACTCCAGGCTGGCCCGGTAGTTGATTTTTGCTGGGTATAACAAACGTGCCGAGATCGCGGCAGCCGGGCTGGTGTCAGTTTGCCGCGGGGATCTCGGCACGTTTGTTAAACGCAACAAAAATCAACTTCGCGATTACATGACAACCAGGCCAGCTCGGTTAGCCGAGATCCCGGTATCGCGGGTGCTGGGATCCCGTCTAACCGGGCTGAGATTTGTCCATGTAAAAAAGTCGCGTTTGCCGGGTCAGCCCGGCTCATTAAGCCAGATATAAAAGTCCATGTAACTACCAAAATCAAACTCGCTCCGGTCTCCCGTGGTTCATCGCATCAGCCATCAACCGGGCTAGCTCGCCTCATGTAATACCTGGTTGAAATTCATCTCGGTACACCGAAGCAGCCCGGCTAACCGGGCCAGCCCGGTTCATGGAATCAGGCCATTACACACTAAGGGCCTGATTACATGAGCCGGGCTGACCCGGTTAGCCGGGCTGCTTCGGTGTACCGAAATGAATTTCAACCAGGTATTACATGAGGCGAGCTAGCCCGGTTGATGGCTGATGCGATGAACCACGGGAGACCGGAGCGAGCTTGATTTTGGTGTGACGAAGGGCTAATGAGCCGGGCTGGCCCGGCAAACGCGATGGAAAAATCTCAGCCCGGATAGCCGGGATCCCGGCACCGCGATACCGGGATCTCGGCTAACTGGGCTGGCCCGGTTGCCATGTAATCGCGAAGTTGATTTTTATGGCGTTTAACAAACGTCCCGAGATCCCGGCAAACTGGCACCAGCCCGGCTAACTGGGCCATCCCGGCTCATGTAATCAGGCCCTTAGGGTCTGATTACATGAGCCGGGCTGACTGCTCTCGCTAGTCTTTGAATTGTTCATTTGTTCAGCACTTATTCTAACGATTGGATCAACTTCTTGCAGAGTAATGATCTGGTCCATATTCTTAATGCTTTTTCGTTTCTTTATTCTTTCAGCCGTTTCGCAGGATAACCGTAAGTATGCCTCAACAGTTTGAAAGTTTTACATTAGCCCTTGACCACTGCACTTCGAAGATTAAGGCGAAAGGCTTTCTTCGTTCGAAAGTCAGTAGTAATGAAATTATGGGAAAATTATAGTTTTCCATGATTTAGTTTTGACGTCTAGCTAGAGATAAAAGAAATCTCTGAGGAGAATCAGAAATCAAGAAAATAAATTCCGTGGGGCAGCTGCGCTGGAGTCACAAATTATCTTTCGAAACCGTTCGATTTCCTTTCTCCCGCCGCGAAAAAGAAAACAGAAAGACGTCTGATCGCAGGTTAATTTTGTTGTTACTTTCGCAATGTACATGTACAATGCAACACTGATTTTGGCCGCGAATTCTTCCTGAAAAACACCTGCTCGCGATTTCTACAACGTTTGTCTAGACACACTAGGTTTCAAGATTATCCGGCTCTATTTTGTCACCTACTATTTTATATATATTCACAATCTTGTTATAATTTGCATATTGATAATGATGACATGTCGTCGCCGAAACGTCATGTTTTTATATCGCTACTTTTTATTCTAAAATGTTTTTCAAAACCTTTCATCTCTACTTTAGTCATGATAAACTAATAATCTCCCAGTTTGACCACAACCCAATGCATACTGTAAATTGAAACGGAAGTAACTGGCTCTCAAAAGGAATGAACTGAAGTCTTGGCCAGGACACATCTAACAAAATCCGGAAAATTTTGAAAAAAAAACGCGGATAGTCAAACAACTTCACTGATCAGTTTCCAGATTGATGCAAGCGGCATCAGAATCACTTACAGCACTTTGTCCATAGCTTTACAGGTTTCTGAGAAACAAGACAAGACAATTACTCAGGGTGGATAATCGTACGGGTAATACACTAATAAATAGTCGTGCAATATTTACAGTTCATAATGATGACATCTTTCAGATGGCTGTGGTAAAGAACTCCACTCCAATGTACGACATGGGAACATCTTCTCCCCACACTGGCCTCTACCCTACCCCCGGTTCGTGGACTGTGTGTGGCACGTGACTATTAGGAACGATTTACATTTCAAGCTAGTATTCTTTGATTTTGACGTCAAGTTTGCTGACGCGTGCTCAGAAGCTGACTTTGTGGAGGTGAAGACTGGAGGTTCGCTATATAATTCGCTATATTGTCAATTTTTAAGAAGGTTGTCAGCAATTGTGTGGCTTGCTATCAAAAGTGAGACACTTGAAATACAGCTTTGAATGGTTTGTGCCTCAGAGAATTCAGCTTCAGGTCCTTGACAAGCATCACTCTGCAGGGTGCCCCCGGATATGACTCCTCTTTCTCTTTAAACGCACGCCACTCTCCACAGCTTTTTTGCTTGTTTTTTGTTGTCACTGCTTATAATTGGTCAAATAATTTCGCTCGCACGAGATTTGTCAAAACGCGTCACGTGTCTAGATATCCCCCAGCTAAAACTGAGAATTATTTGAGTGATATTCCCCAATTTTCAATTTGCGAAGAATATTGGAAGGATAATATAATAAACACAATCGCCCCCATTTGCGTTTTCCTCGAGTTTCGCTCTCGGAAACAATCTGTTCGTATATAATCTGTTCGCTTCTCTGAACAGATTATGTCTGCGGAGAAATATCCCAGCATAATTTAGCGCCAAATGGAAGTTATTGTTTATATATCTTCTCTATTTTTGACTTCTTAAGGAGTTGGCTTCAGCAAAGGAAGATCTGTAACAAAATCCAAAGAATGTGGAACGAAAGACCCGTTTTTTCTAACAATCGAAGGAGATTCGATATTTATTCAGTTCAAAAGCAATCTGGTCACTGGAAAACGTGGATTCATGGCTGGATTCGTCACTTATAGTGCTGGTAAGTGATTAATGATCTTGCTTCAGATTAGCCGCTATCGAATTGGACGCCAGCTGAGAGAACCTTTTGGAAACGTGGGAAGAATTCATTTTTGGTGCATTCACATCAGTCTCGCGATTAAAACCAGGTCATTGGTTAAGGCGGGGGTAAACCCGAAAGCCGTATTTTGGCTGGGTATTATGTTTTTAATGCAAATATCTTGTTTACGTTTCAAACAATCAAGAATCTCTATGCTCATCTCACATATCTATGTTTTGGGTTGTTTTGTAAATTTTTTGGTGATTTTTAGGTATATTTGGAGAGAAATAGTTTTTCTCAAAGGATTAGTAAAATTGATGGAAATAGGAAATTTTGAAGATTTGTTGTTGTTTTAAAATTAGAGTTTGAAATTAAAAATTGGTAGATACACTCCAAACAGTTGCCCAACAACCTGGAGTGCCATTGTGCGGTCGGGCAACTGTCTGGTGGTGTTCCATAACCCTTTTTTCCCCTTTCAACCTCTCTTTAAACTTACCAAAATTTCACTTCAATTCACCTTTACCTCCGCCTTAATCTAGACGTCGCATTTTATTAATTTTGCTGTTACAAGGGATTGCTAAAGAGCTTGGTTTCAAGACATGGAGAGTAAAAATACTCACAAACGCTTAAAGTTCCGACCTCAGTAATGTGTCACTTTCTTATGAAAACGCACACTTTTTGAGGCGTTTTCGCCTACTCGCCTTTATCTATTTCAAACATTCGGCGGCTTCTACTGTGCATGGACAGATGAAGACAGAGGCTTTTGCAAACAATAACGAAAAAAGCATCATATATATACAGTTGCTTTAATCAGCGTTTTTGGGAGTTTTAGTGTGACTAGTGTGGACGAAAGGCAAAAATGCATCAAGAAGTGTGCCGTTCGAATGAGCATAGCATTGTCGACGAGTGAAAACAAAACGAAAACGATAGGGCCTAAAATTCAGTTATTACTTTCACAGTCAGTTTCTGAATTCCATTCGCGTCCGCTCAATAGGGGAATCCTTGTTTACAATATTTGCCTCATTAGCATAAGCAATTCAGTTTTTGATGGAGCTACAAATAAATCAGTTCTGAATATTGAAAGGTCATAGTGCAATTAACTCTGCCAGTAAATACGAGCCTGATGTATTGAATACTTTTTGTGCAACACGGGTTTAAAAACTCAAAATTTAACAAAGAATGTATGAGCTCATTAGCGCTTTTGCCACCCAGAAATTTTGCAGTTTTTGAAAGACAATTTCTCCTTGAATATTACACCCAAAGAGCTAAAAATTTCACCATTTACTAAGTTTCACTAGCTCTGTAGCTACCTGAAGTCAAATCTTATCTAGCACGTTTCCTTCTGTACGCAAAGCCGTATGCAAATGAGCAAAAATGTAAACAATGACGTCAGCATGAATCCGCCTATATGATAGGTAATTAAGAAATTTATACGATTAACTGACTGCACCCCATAATATGGCACCTACATTTCATTTTGGTGTAAGTGTTCTTTATTTGTGTACTGACTGTTTGACAATTTTTCTATCAATGATTTCACTCAACAGAGGAAGCTGGATTTCACCCTCAAGTTTTGATCATGCTTAGCGTAATATTTTTAACACTCTTTGCGTTTGCGGGAAAAGCACTGCTTAAAAAGTTGTTAGAGAGGAAACGATTAAACAAGTCTATTGCCGACCTGTCAGGAAGAGATTGCAAGGTTGGCAAGAGTGTTTCACCTGTATTGTATTTACGAACGCCGAGGGAATCACTGAGTGATCCCGAAGTCCTGTCAGTGGTGCAGTCACCAGGCAACGGCTCAGAAAAACGTGTAACGTTCGAAACAGCCGCAGCGAGAGACAAGGAAGGTTCAGTGAAAACTATTATTATCGAAAATCACGAACCAGAAATTATCTGATCATTTTTACTTGATCCTCAGCCATCGTAAGCTTATATGATGAAATGCTTACTCAGAATTAGCCTTTAGACGTAAAGATGAAAGGGGTTTCCACGGGGGGTGTTCATTTTTAGCGCACCGCCATGTTGTATTTGATGACGTCACATGCTTGATACTTCTGCTAGTTTGACCAGCCTTGAATGACCGATGTTTTTCTAAGTTTTCCTGTTTTGAAACTATCATTAAAACAATTTTGCACCAAACTGTCTAACAGTTGAGATCTCCACTGCTTGTAAGCTAAATAGCTACAAATCGAGTAGCACCAAACTGAATAAAAAAACTTGTTTATAAGAAATTTTATTAAGTACGTGCGAGAAATATCAAAAATAATTATAAGCAAGCGAATGATCTCAGCAACTTTTTTTGTGCCGTAGGGAACCAGGCCTAATAAGGAAGCTGAAACCGGATTTTAGTCATTACAAGGATTCAGCTCACTAAGATTCGTTGTTCAGAAACTCCGAAATTGTTGCAACTAAAACTGGTACTGAAAAATGTAAGTTGTACTGACATGGTGTTTTGCGATTGGTACAATTGCATAAATAGTCGCTTTCGAACACATCATGGAAAAATGGAGATAAAACGTGGGAGACGCTAACAGTGAGTTCGCGTGGATACTAACGTTCGAGTTACTTTTGGAATGCCCCAAAAGCATGCAACGCAACTTGATTGCGCCACAAATTTTCTACTATCAGGTCTTCCCAAGGAGTCTTTATACAACAAAAAAGAATGAGCAGGCTGTTCATGATAAGCTTTATTAAAAACAAAGAAATACTACAAAATAAATATTAAAACAATTAACAAGTAAATTCCGTGTTGACGTGTCTGTTCAGTAATAGATGACAGATGACGTCAAAATGTGGCACGAATAAAAACGTTGTACACGAGGCGAAAGCCGAATGTGTCACTGTTCTTCTTACCACATTTTGACGCCTTCTGGGATCTAGACTGGACATGACTGGTTCAGGCGAATGGCGTAGTCTTTTCGAGGCAGATTCTGCCTCTTTATCGCCATGTTTGTCCGCGTCATGGAGACGTTTGAGCGGTTCGCTCATTGCGGTCAAACTTGAGTTTAGGCGCGTTAACACGGGTGTTAGAAGCTATAAGAGATGCCCCCTGCTGGACTTGTACGCGGTCTTCAGGATGTCCTTCAGAAAGAAGTGCAAGTGCAGTCAGTTGCATTCGGTTAGCAAGCGAACAGGTCGACGAAAATTGGCCTCTGGAAAAACTGAACGACAACATAACCCCAGAAGAGGAAACTGCATCTCTCAATTGTTTGTATTCCATTATTATTACACGTAAAACCACACAAAGTATCTCGAGGACTAAATTGCAACGAAAAATGCGGGCACAAAGCACTGAGTAAACTTGCAGTTCACATTTCTGTTATCCATGTTCAACACGAATTGAACACAGAAAGATGCAAAATTCTATGAATCATAATCCGGTACAGAAAATTTTGCCAATTTAAACTTTAATTTTAACTCGCTGGACAAAACTATACGAGCCTCTGATAATGTAAATATTTTGAAGCGTCAGATTTTTAATTCATTGATTTAAGTTTTGTATTACACATAAGATACATTAGTTTTTAGTAGCATCTTTTAGCATTTTTATTCATTGTAAATTTTTAATTTTTAATTTTCGAGGTCCTTTTTGTAAACCACTTTTTAGTGAAAAAGTTTCCTCATTAAAGATTGTTATTATTATTATTATTATTACTTTAAGCACCATTTATAACTTGGTACTCCACTTTTCAATTCTAAAAAGCAGCTACTCCTATGAAGACACTGATCGCTGGCTTAAATGAGAGAGTTGTCACAAAACAGGGTCTGTATTAAAGAAAAAACAAAGTAGTAATCAATACTCTGAACTTTTTTGAGAAAATGGGAATATTTGGGCCCTGTTTGTACTAGTATATTAAAACAACTATTTTGCAGCTGTGCTCATGAGTAGAACACCAAATGTCATTTACACTATGTAAATCAGCAAGCATCATTGTTTTACAAGATTTGCGCAATTCTCCCAGGGTGTAAATAAATACAGTCAACATAGATTTTTTTCAGGCTTTAATTTCACGGCTGCTTAAGTTGTGTATATGACTGGGATGATCATCTCTGTCTTCATATCTCTCTGCAGTCAAATATATGATCTTCCATATATTCATTTGCATAAGTATATTTCAAGCAGAGATGCAACAAGCATGGAAATCATTAACTACAGTTATCTGTATTCTGGGAACACTGACCTTACTTGGTGCACTTGGACGATTACTGTGGTGGAGCAGTTGCAGTAGGTGGTGCTGAGGGGTAGGGTGATTCACCTCCAGGAGGCTGCTCAGGTGGGTAGGGAGGCACTCCCCCTGGTTGCCCAGGGGGGTATGGTGGCACTGCACCAGGTTGTCCAGGAGGGTACGGTGGGGCTGCGCCAGGATATGGAGACACTCCACTGGGTTGTCCAGGGGGGTAAGGGTTAGGTCCAGATTTGTCTGTGTGATTAAAACTCACAGTCAGAGATGTGGCACAATGAATCTGCAAGTTCTTAACACAACTCAAGTTCTGCAGTGGCGGAGAAGGTGGGGCTTTGGTTGAGAACAAATGCAAGAGAAAGGCAGTCACATTGTTTGGCTGTTGTTTTGGATTTTGACCCTTTCAGATCAGTGTTGTCTGATTTCATTTTAGGTTGCCAGGACAGAGGTGTTAATAACAAATTATAATAATGTGATGACATACTGTAGGGGATAGAATAGTTTCAATAACCCCACACTGATGAAATTAATTGAACACAGCCTTGCGTCCTTGCAGCAGTTCCAATCATTTCCAAGAGAAACAAGAATTGGTTTGAAAAATCAGGCATTCAATAAATTAAGGGCAAAGTTATTGTTGGACTGAGTGGAGGGAAATGAATTTTGGTTCAAAGAATTCTGAGTTTCAAAAAATTGAGTATTCCAAAGTTAGGGATTCCACTGTACATGCAGCAAATAATTTTGAATACTACGATAGTATGTAATGTAATGCCACATTGGTAATGGACCCTGGAAAATACATGCCACAGCTAAGTCCCGCTGCTTACATGAATGCCGTAGGTTATTAGTGGAATAATTAGACACATGGTTCAATTCAGACCTACATGTATTGTACACTAATGCTGAACTGTGTATTCAAGGCCTTGGCAGGTATGTTAAACATAACAGTTACTGAACAGCAGGCTTTAAAGCATGATTTCAGTTATTCATTCATTCATTCATTCATAATTACATACATACATTACATAATCTTTATTTTACATAATCTTTATTCATTCATTCATTGGTTATTTAGACATCTCCAACCGTAATCACGATTTTACTTCATTGCAAGAAAAGGAGAAAACTGTTGGTATACACAATGTAACTCCAAATAGATTATCAGGTTAAAAAAGTATTGATCACATGGTTCACAAAATTGCACAATAAAACATTGATTATTTTAATCAACTCGCCTTGTGGTGGGGGATAGGGTGTTCCTGCAACCTGGTTGTAGGGTGGAGGTGCTTGAGTGGGATAGCCTGGCTGTTGAGGGGGCCCATACCCTTGCTGTGGGGGTGGTCCATAGCCTGGCTGTGGAGGAGGTGCATAACCTTGCTGTGGAGGAGGTGCATAACCTTGCTGAGGGGGTGGTGCATAGCCTTGCGGTGGGGGTGGAGGAGGATGCTGTACAGTCATTGGTTGTGGTGGTACAGTAACATGAGCTCCTTGCTGTTGTGCCCGTCTGGCCTGTCTCTTTCGGTACACACACACGTAGCAAACGCAAGCAATAACAACTATTGGAATGAGAATGCCAACCACAATTCCAATTACAGAAGGCCCACTAGTGCTTCCTGATACTGTTTCTGTTGAAGCAAGAGGAAGAACCCTAAACACCGAGCTTCATCCTCAACAAATAACAATAAGTACCACCTAAAAAACATCTAATTGAATTTTCAAGGATTTAATATTCACAAAGTGTTAGATACTTCATCCTCAACAAATAATAATAAGTATCACCTTAAAAACATCTACTGTAATTGAATTTTCAAGGATTTAACTGAATATTCATAAAGTGTTAGATACGTGTTAGATTTATAAATGTCCTTTATGTGTCCTCACAGACAGGAGTTCTTCGCATACTTTAATAAGGGATATTTACATACATTTAAACTGTAGGAAAATGTGTGTGTATTATTCTCTACCATTCTATACTTTACAAATATTGTCAAGTGTGTTTCTCTTCTATTACATTTCACTCCAAAATTCATGTCTATCGCAATAAACACTGGGTATTGGACACTCATAAGTACATGTAGTACCACTGAACCAAGTTCTAAAAGCAACTTGAAGGAATGAAGTTATAATACCACTTACTTGAATCATACTTGACATACCCAACAACAAAACCTCGCTCAGTGTTAAAACGGTCAGATTTGAACCTGATCCAGATTCGTCTATCAGATGAAGTAAAATAAAATGGATTCTTTTCCCCACACATTGAATCCTTTATTGTGTCTGATCGATCATATGAATCTCCACTTCTTCCCCCTACAAAGACATTCGTAATATATACATGTATAAGCACAATTATGAAACAGTATACACAGCACAGTCTTCACTCAATAGACCTCTTTAGCTTGTACAGTTTGTTTTCCCATTGTGTAGTTCCAGAAAATATCCATACCCCCACCACGGAGGGAATTTCACGTAAGCCCTCCCCCCTCCCCGGAATTTCCATTTTTTGACCAGTATAATACCAATCAGGATTAAAACAAAAACCAAGCGTCACTCGCTTGCACACATACTGTATTTCTACTGTCTGGGCACTTTCTGCTTTCTTGATGTATTATTTTGCTTAAAGTTTCGACTGGTTCACAGGATTACCTGTGGCCTTAATGATAGCCACTTCCAGACATTCAGTTAGCTGGGACGCAGAGCAAAAAATGGGAAGTGCAAAATAGGGGAGAAGCATGGAAGGAGAAAGTTAAAGAAGGCCTGTGGGCAAACTAAACAAAAGGTCTTTTCAGTATACCACGATCTGGTATACCATCTGATTGGTGAATTTTGACAAGTTTTGTCAAAGCTTGAGTGTTACTACTGACACAGATGATCATGAGAGGTGCTATATGGCAGCAGTCAGAGACCTTTCAACGTGTGCCATGGTGTTCAAATCTGAACTAAGCCAAAACAATGGCATATACAACTCAAATCAGTCAACAGACTTGCACATAGACAGCTGCATTTGAATCATGTGCTGCCAGAACGAACAGCAGCGGCCAAAACAAACCTACACATTGAGCTCAAGAGACATAAGCTCAATCAAGTTGACGCAAGAAAAATAAGAACATTTCTATGCAAACATATAGCTTTCCTGAAGTAAAGCTACATGTACGGCCGTCCCTGATAAATTGTTATTGTTGTTGTTGTTGTTATTGTTATTGTTATTGTTATTGCTATTGCTATTGCTATTGCTATTGCTATTGTTATTGTTATTGTTATTGTTATTATTATTATTACTGATTGACATCTTCTGAAAACTTAAAACCATAAGCCAGCAGTCATGTTACAGGCCCCTGTACATGTGTAGCAGTCTATAAGTGGGTGGAACAACCTTTTGTTAAGTTTGCCCAAAGGTGTTCTTTTACTTTTTCTCACTGCGCTTCTCCAATATTTTTCGCTTGCCATTTTTTGCACTGCACCCCAACTAACCAAATGCCTGGAAGAGGTAACCTTGGCCAGAATGTGTACTTTTTAAATTCGCCTGCCGACAACCAATTGAGAACAGCTCTACAAATAGTACCAGTTGTCGCAATTGAAAGCCGCCATGATGGTTTCAAATTTATGAATCAATGCAAATCGCCTACTTACCTTTAATTTTCAATTTGTCATTATCACATCCATAATAATCATACTCCAAATAAAAGTCCATAACAGCAATTTTAACACTTTTTCCAGCGTCAACATCAATCCTCCAATAACAGTCCCTGGAAGTTGGGTAATATCTAGGCCATCGTGGAGAGCTGATAATTCCAGAGGTGGAAGAAAGAATCTTAGGGTAACTCTCGGAGTATGAAGAACACTCAGCTGTTTGTTAAAAAAATGCAAATTTTCAAAATTCAATTAAAGATATAGTAACACGTGGGGTTACCCCTGGGCAGAATTTATTAAATTCCATAAAATTGCCTTCAGAAACAGTTCCCAATAAAATACAGGCTGCCTCATTAAATTTACATCTTTATTACATGTATAAATGGCAAGGTCATCTTAAGCTAAATCCAAGCATGCTTGTTGGTTCTTTCTTGATTGGAAGTTTGTCATGGAAATGGTCAAAAGCCATGTATTTTTTGTTTGCGAAAACATAGCCTGAGTGCCATCTGCATGTAAAAAATACTTACTAGCTTACATGTAGCTTGCTTGAGCCGTATTGGGGAATATTCGCCCTCAGATGTCTGCACTGCCATGACCCAAGGCCAATATTCCCCAGTACGGCCCTCACGCACGGTCAGTAAAAAAAAAAGTGAAGCCTTGGAGCCAAGGCTGGCTCATAGCTGCCGGAGCTTATCCCGGTTTCTGTAGCATTAAGCGGCTAGAAGTATTTCTACTTCCCCTGGACAGGATGCTAGTCCATCGCAGGTCACTTCCCCGCAATTTGGTTAGGTTTCCCCAACAAATAGCAGGTACCCATTTATACACCTGGGTGGAGAGAGGCACTGTGAGAGTAAAGTGTCTTGCCCAAGAACAGGGTTTAGAATATTACAGGTAAAATCTATTTACATTACATGTACATATATCAGCTAAATATGCGCAGACTATTATACTGAGCCACCTGCAAACAGATGAGCTAAAAAACATGTAATCACTTACCTCCTACATTACTTGTCCCTATAATTAAAACAAATGAAAACAATCAGTTTGAAGCAGTACATGCAAGTTACATGTATGTAGAAAAATATGTGATAAATACATTAAGTCTCTAGAACACTCCAAATTGCAATGCAGAGAGCTTAGTTGCATTTGGTAGCATGTCCTTTATGTGTAAACACCGGCGTATACAGTGTAAGCCACACTCGCAGATAAGCCGCACTTAGATTTTGGATAAAAAAAAGTTGAAAGAAATTGAAATAAATCAAAAGTGAAGTCTTGACAAAGATGTCTTCCATGTAAATGCATTGTTTCTTCAAGTTTCTTGCACATGTCAACCCGCGTATCAACTCACTAACATTTAAAACAGAATAATAAACTCTTACCTATAATTTTGGCTCTCTAATAGTATGAAAATCCGACCCAGACATAAATTTGATCTTTCTCTGGCATTTTTAATCCAGTATTTTTCATTCCTGTCCATTTCTCAATAGAATTTACCTACAACAACACCTGATGAACGTTTCGGTTCGTTTGTAGCTTAGTAGCCAGGCATTTGATTTGATTCTGTCGAAGTGAGCGGCCATCGTCAACATTGTAAACAACTTTGTGGTGGTATGGAGATTCCCTGCCGAGTGAAGTTCACCTGCTCAAGAACGGCAATGTTAAACCTGTTAAAAGCTCTTTTAACGAAGAAGCTAGGTTTAATCATTGTGTAAGCTCACACAAAAATGGCTCTTTTAGGAGCCACCAAACTCGCAAAAACAAAGATCAATGCGTAATGTCATGTGGTATAGTTTTATGAAGGTCTTATTAATTTGATGCACAGGTCTTTACACACTGTAGAATTTTCGCTAAAAGTTGTTAATTTATGCAAATTTTCAGCATGGTTTCTAGATGTTCTCACAGATAAGCCGCATCCCTGATTTGATACGAACATTTTGAGCAAAAAGGTGCGGCTTATACGCCGGTGTTTCCAGGTATGTTTTGCACTACATTTATTAACATTGGTGATGATCATGACTTTGAAGTTTTGCCTTATTCACAATTCTCTATCTGGACAATTAAAAATTCTTCACAACAAAATAATGTAAAAATTTGCCAACAATGTTACTATAATTGTAAATATACCTTCCATCAGTTCTGGGAAAATAATTATATTATTTCAAATCGCACCATATTGTTTTTCAAATTAAAATTTTTTTTAGTTTGGCTTGAAAGGGCAGTTTTACATTGAACAAACATATAACTGTACAGTACCGGACAGAAGTAACCTAACAGAAAAATCAACAAGGAACGCGTTCTTGGAGCGTTCCAATTAGCGTTCCTTTGGCGTTCTCTTGGCGTTCCCTTAATATTCGGGAACGCAAAATAGAACGCGTTCTAAAGAAAATTTCAGAACGCGAAGAACGCAGGAGCGCGTTCTGAATTTTCTTTTGAATTTTTAGTAGAACGCGTTCTCGTTTGTCCTGCCATGAAGACGAGCTTTTCGAAAAAATGGGCAAGTCAGAAATATTTCAGAGCGAGCAGAAGCACAAAAAATAAACCGTATACGCAGTAACCACAGACACAAGATCAGATTTCAAAACATCGCTTATTCATAGTTGAGTAAATGAAGGGTCAAAATACATGTATTGAAAACAATGTCAACAAAAAGAACTCAGTTGGATGTGTAAAACTGATCCGAAAACAAGAAATTATATTATGCTTTTCCGCGCGACAAAATGTCCCATAGAAGCCGAGAAAATTAAATAAGCAAAGCGAAACTAAAAGTTATTAGATTATTGAATTCCGAGGACAATTAAACGAAAACAAATAAAACAGAATTTCTATTCTTGTACTATAATGGCTAACATTAAAAAAGCAACGGAAAATAAAAGCGAAAAGACGCATGTAAAAATCAATCTGAAAACAAGAAATCAAAAATTTATTCGCCGCGCGAAGAAAATGGCCGTTTTTATACTAAAGGACGCATTATCTGTCCAGACGGATAATGCGTCTCTCATGTTATGCGTCTAGTGTAAAGACAGGACGAATAACAAGACAAATTTCGATGAACGAACAATGCGAACTATTACGCGAGGCAAAATAAAAAGGAATGGGAACTAGAGTGTTTTTGGCGGCAAAATTTAAGATGGCGGCCCTGTTGCAACTTGTAAAATTGTTTTCCCGTAAAAGAAGAGCAGAAGAAGAGTTTTTAAGTCGCCAATATAAACTAAACGAGGAAGTGGCAAGGAAACGCTTCATTAGAGATATGGCTTTCGAAAGTGAAGCTTCAGGACCAGCTGTTATGTCAGCAATCGTGATTACAAAAAGCAACAGAAACGAGCGAGGTCCAGATGAGTTGAGAAACGGAGATTGGTGGACGAACGGATACCAAAACTGGGACGAAGCCGCTTTCAAGAAAAGGCTGAGGGTGTCTCGAGAGACGTTTCAATTTATTCTGGGCGAAATTAAAGACGTTATCAAGAAGGAACCCACTCGCATGAAACCTCACCCTACTCCACCTGCTACCCAGTTGGCCTTATGTCTTTACAGACTAGCACATGGATGTACTAGTTTTTGACAGTTGGAGATCTCTTTGGAGTTGCAGAATCAACTGCTCACATCATTTTTCAAGACGTTTGTAAGGCCATTGTGGGATGTTTGTACGACAGACTCGTTTACTTGCCAAAAAATCTGCAAGAGTGGAGTCAAGAACTGGAACATTTTCTGGCAAATTGGGAGTTTCCTTGTGTAGGAGCATGGGATGGATTTCATGTTTACATCAGCACAAAACTTAAGAACTTTTACAGTTACAAGAAAAGATATTCTGTGACAAACATGGGACTCATTGGTTACAACAAGCGTTTTATGTGGGCTGCTGTGGGTGCTCCAGGATCCACACATGACTCTAGGCTTTTAAGAAGTTGTGGTATTTATTCTGAAATCGAATCAGGTCACGTGCTTCCTAACAGGTCTTTGAATCTGGACCCCTATGGAGAGATTCCATTTACTACTGTGGGTGATTCAGCCTTTCCCAACCACTCCTGGCTTCTAAAGCCATACAGAGAGGGAACAAGGGTAACTAAGCAAAGGTATTTTAACAGGAGACTTTGCTCTGCTAGAGTAGTCTCTGAACATGCCTATGGAATGTTGAAGGGGCGGTGGAGAATTCTCTACAAAAAAAACAAATTGCCATTTAGACAACATTTCCCTTGTCATTATGACTTGCATTGCTCTTCATAATCTCTGCATCCACCGAAGTGATCCCTGCAACCCCAGGTGGAGGTTTCAGGTTACTGAGCTCAATCTGATTAGAAATGAAGATGCCCCAGCTGAAGATGGAAATACAACAAGAGAAGCCATTGCCAATTGGTTGTGGGATATCAGAGAGGAAAGAAATGCAGTCCCTTGATTTTGTAGATCAACTAATACCACAGGCAAAAACTGAGAAACTGAACTTTACTTGCACCCAAGCAGACTTGACATCAAATAGGTTATACAATGTTAATAAATTTAAGTTTGAAATTATGCATTCTTAATACATACTGTAATCTTCACAGTTGATCCCTGATAAGAAACAATCTCTATTTGCATATAAAGTACTAACTCAACGGTTTGCTTGCCTTTCATCCATTTGAGTAAGGTATACTGATAAAGCAAAAGTAAACAACCAGACTGTTAAAAGGTAATGGTAGTCAGTATATCCAATATAAAGCTCTGGTTCCACAAAACTCTCTAGAACTGGTTTGTTTAAACGACAGAAAGTATGGTTACTCATGATTTGGATCTCATTATTTCTGTAACCAGATTATAAGTGAAAATAAATGGATTGTAAGTTAACACAACTGCTTGTTATAACATGTCCGAGGTTCCTAAACACCAGGGGAAGATCATTTCCCCTTTATTTCACAGAATTACACAGTAAAGTGTGACAGAGGACCCTGTTTTAGCAAAGAAAATCCACAAACCAACTCCTCTATAAACAAGAGTGCCCCTCAAGTAGCCTCTACCTAATACCAAGCCATGGATGGTTCATTCCTGCTATCCATGTCTAAAATGTGGCTATCACTTGCCACTTGATGAGTTGGAGGAGTATGGCTATATGGCGTTGAGTTGTAATACTGAGGAGGTGCAACAGGCTGGATAGGCATTGCTTGTTGTTATGGATGCTGTTGTACTCCTTGGGATGGAGTATTTGAATATTTCATGATGATTTCAAGCATCTTCAGCTCATGCTGCCTATTCGATTCAGCTTGCTCTTTCTGAAAAGCGAGAAATTCAGCATGCCTTTCTTTGTCTGCTTCCATCATCCTTTCAGAACGTTTTTGCTGTGATTCTCCAAGAGCGTGAAAACTCTTTGCGATCTCGTTTATGGCCTGGGACTGACTTCTGACTCGTTTCTTGCGATCTAATGGTTTTACGTCCAATGCATTTTTCAAAACTTTCCTTTTTACACCTTCGCTTCCACTCTCACTAGTTGAGGTAAAATCTGCCTCACCGTCCTCTTCCTGATAACTACTATGACTTCTATCTGTCTGCTCTTCGTCGCTGCCTGCATATGAATCCGCATCGGACAAAACATCACTCGCTTTCGAAGCAATTTCCAAATTACCGTGAGTGTCCGAAAAAATTGGATTAATGATTTTAAACCACTCTGGCTCTTGGATTGGAGACTTGCCACTACCTTTCTTGATACGATCCGTGTATTTACGCCATTGATCTTTCATCCACTTAAATTTGACTCGAAGCCTTTCAACATCAACTCTCAAAGGAGGTAAAT
Source organism: Micromussa lordhowensis (assembly GCA_964020085.1). Lineage (NCBI taxonomy): Eukaryota > Metazoa > Cnidaria > Anthozoa > Scleractinia > Lobophylliidae > Micromussa > Micromussa lordhowensis. Next base: position 24,204,176 of record OZ026603.1, on the reverse strand, counting down.
CCTTTTTCGATTTAGACCCACGATGTTCTCGTTCATTTTCCTCTTTAAATTCTTGTGAGGACAAGCATTCCTCGAACGCCTCCTTAATATCCTCGAAGACAGGCTTATTTGCGGTCTTCTTCAACGCAAGCGTGTCCAGTTTGTATCCAAACTCGTCTTTCTCGTCTGCCAGGACTAAGGCAAAGTACTTGAGCTCTGTTTCTGTCTATTGCCGATTTCGCGGTTTTGCACTTGCCTTTCCACTTGCATCGGCCATGTTGTTTTCTTTGCACACAACCGCTGGCTCTTTCATAACGCGGTCTATTTTTATACGTTCTTTGTCTGATGCCCGTCTTTACACATACAGACGAATTATGCGTCCAGACGAACTATCTTTCGTAGTGCGTCGTTCAAGACGCACAACCAAGGATAGTTCGTCTAGACGCATAATTCGTCTTGTGCCCGTCTTTACACTAGAGACGCATAACCAGACGAACTACAAATGTTTGCCCAAGTTCGTCCAGACGGATAATGCGTCCTTAGTATAAAAACGGCCAATATCACAACGCTGCGAAAGAAAAAGTTGAAATCAAAAAGACCACAAAAACGAGCCCATTATTTTGAGATAAATCGTATTTCAACTGTGCTAAATTAGTGCCCACTTAGTTCTTTTCTCAACAGTTGTGTAGTAGCTGAATAAAATTGAAATAAAATATTTGAACGAAGCGAATAAACTAAACAAACAAACCTTGGCAGTCGGCGCCGTAAATTAAATATGCAGAATTACTGTTCTAAATTCACAAATAAAGGCAACCAAATGAAAGAAGCGTGAGAGGAAGTTCAATAGGAATAAAGTTTCATTCACGATGAGGGGAGAAAAAGCATTCTGAAAGCAAAAAAATGTCCAAATTTTGCAGACGTGCTTGTGCATGCATGACCGCTTTTTGTTCAAATTATATTCTTCACGCTAATCAATGCGAAAGTTTGAGCTTTTGCCGTCAACCGTTTCAGTCAATTTATCGCTCATGGCTTTACCAATCGTTGCAAAAGTCGAATTCATCGTCGAAATAATGTTGTACATTATCATTTTTCTTTACGAAAGTACAGGAAGCTGCTTTAAATCTGCGTGATCAGTTCTTAACTCCCTTGAAAGCACACCGATCGTCTTGTTTTCGCAGCGGAAGAAGAAAAGGGATTTTTTTCACCAGAAAAGTTTGATGATTCAGTACACCTTGATCTTCCATTCTGAGGCAACCTAAACATTGATTTGTGTTTTTCCTGGAAGTCCCAATTAAAGAAGTAGTTTATTTGGCCCGATCGCAACGTGCCATGATTAGATTACGCAAAGGATATATGAAATCCGAAACTTGTTATTCGACATTTTGATGTAATTGACGAAGAAATGAAGAAAAACGATGAACTTTCTTCGGTAGAACTTCAACAAAGAAATATTTTAGCATGCTGTAACAGTCTCTGCAGGTGCGAACCATAAGTTCTCAATGGAACGCGTTATGGAACGCGTTATCGCGTTCTCAATAGAACGCGTTCTTGTTCAGAACGTGCTCCCGTTCCACAGAAATTTTCGCGTTCCCGCAGCGTTCTATTTCGCGTTCCATTTGCGTTCCAGTAACGTGTTCACTGTTAGGTTACTTCTGTCCGGTACTGTACATACATGTACATACATGTACATACATACACTTTATTTAATCTCGGATTTACAGAGTAGCTGAACTTAGCTAACATCTCCGAGGAAAAGTAAAATATAGAAATACAGGCATAAAATATAAAACTACAATAAATAACTACATGTAAGTACAAATTACACATAAAAGTTAATTATAGTTGGGGATAAGCCCCTCGAAATCTTTGTATGAATTCACATGTGCACTGTAATCTTATGCCTCAATGACTCTTATGCTGTACTTTGTTAGACACTGCCTAATTAAGGGTGCACTTTATTCAGTCAGGCCTTCTGATATTACGCGATGGTGTGATTTCGCATAATCGACCTCACAATCGACCTCGCATCCGATCGCACAATTCATGAACAAACCCATAATTCACATGAAAATTCGCACAATTTTAACAAAATAAACCATTAGTTAATGCTTTATCTGAAAAAATCCCACATCTTTACTTCGCTTCAAGATGATTTGCCTTTAAAAATGCCTCGAAAACCTTCTGCAACATTCTATCTCGTAAACAATCGAAGTTCCAGGCATTTCTTGCATATCCAGGCACTGGCACTAGTTTTCATTTTAAAATAATTGGTACAACGGAAATGATTGATTCTTTGCCTTAGCCAATCAGAATTGCCGGTATATATATCGAAAACCTATGGCCAGGCGTTGTTATTTCGACGGCACATGGAGCTTCTTGTTCCCTTTCATGGAATACGAAACAAACATCCCTGATAGATAAATTTGTACTGAAAACACCTGCTGTTTCTTCGACTGAAAAGACAAAATCGTACCTTCCGCCAAATTTAACTGTGAAAGACAGAGCAGGAAAGCACCCCTTCCATGTGTAGATAGTCCGGTGTTTTGTTCATCATGTGGCAACTGTAACATTGTGATTGATCATATTCGGATTCGAAGTCCATGGTGGACAAGCACCTTGAGCCTCTTTTATCCCAATTTACACAAAGATGTTTAACTATTGTTCCTTTATGTTCAAATTGTCCTTGGAGGAGCCCAAAAGTACTTGTTTTCTTCTTCTGAAACCTAGTAAAACAAGCTTAAAATAGCTCTGGAAAAAAATCACATAATTTGCATGATTTATCACATAATAAACGGTTCTTATTGCATAATCTGCCCCGAAAAAATCACACCCTGTCAGAAGGCCTGTTCAGTGAGTGGGTGTTTCATTAAGGATTTATGGTACATCAGTAATGGCACATTTTTTGTGAATGTATATGGGTAATGACTTTTAATTTATGGTTGTGAAGAATTCACATTGATGTGAATTTTTTAAAAATAGAACTGACCTGTGCTTCACTTAATATACAGTTGTAGCCATGCCATGCATGTCTACCTTAATTCATTTACCACAGGTAATTCCTGCAATTACATGTACATGTATATACTAGTGAAAATAAATTTCAATTTAATTACCAAAGCCAAGGGAAACTGATGAATAATAGCCTTGAAACCCTTTGCCAGCACCAGAGCTGTTAGAATGGAACTTAATCCGCAGGCAGTCGTCAGGTGAGTACACATCAAAAGGCAAGTTAAATGCACCATATTCAGTGCAGTATTTTCCAATTGAGTATCTTCCACATCCAATGTATATCTCCACATAATCATCGTAACAGTCGGGCATGTTACCCTTGATGTCAAACGTAGACCACGACAGCTTGATTCCATAACCATAACTTACTTGGATGTCATACTGACAGTTCAGGTTGTTGGCATAAACAGAAGTTCTTGAAAACGATGGTGATGATACTGTTCCAGAAGAAAAAGTAAATGTCTGGTCGCAAAAACCTGCAATAGGGGCAAAATAGTTTATAACGAGTTAGTATAGGTAATCAAACGGTGATGAGCAAAATGGACTGATGGAAATACCATGTATAAAGAAAGCTAATTTAATTTCAGTTAATAATTTTCATGTGCATTTAAAAGGTAACTACATGTAAATGGTATACTTGTGAGATAATTTCACTTTGTCAAAATTCTAATTAATAATTTCTATCGCCATTAGAATTTTGACAAAATGCAAGTGAAATTATTTTTTTTAATTTCATGAGTACACCTTTCAACACTATGGGTGACAAGTTACGCTGCCTTTCAATTGTGGGTTCTTACTTGTTCATTGAATCAAGAAATTTCACACCAAACATTAAAATATTGCCATGACAATTTTGTCAAGTTTTTCACATCAGAAAATTATAACTGGATGCTGAAATTTTGCTCCAAACCTTAAGGATTAATTTGTCACCCACGATATTAATAAATTAATTTAATATGGTCCAGTCAATGATCATGCCGTGTGGAAATCCACAACAAACAAGAAATCATATGTCTCATTCAATGGTTACACTGTGATATGAGTACATGTACACTGTACATGTATGACTGTGTAACTGTTTTTTATGTGCATATTTATATTCATATTTCTTAATACAGTATAATATACAATAACATATTTTTGATTTACTTTTTTAGAAAAATACTAGCTATTAGTGTAGGTAATCATGTGGTTTCAAGTTCAATTTGGAATTAATTTGCACGGTGAGTTTTTCAAAAAGCTGAAATTGCACGAGCTGCTTCAAATGGCGAGTGCAATTTCAGCTCTTTGAAAAACTCACAAGTGCAAATTAATTTCAAATTGAACAAGAAAAACTGTATGATTACTTATGAATAATACAAACATGAAAAAAATTGCGCACAAAAATTGTCAGAAGACGTTTCTTGATGTCAATTATATATTATTTTGAGAAAACGTTTTTCAGAGTTTCCGTACAAAATTTTTGTCACTGCTTTACATGATATCATTGGCCTACAAAATTTCTCATTGTCTTCCTGCCAATCATTATCCAGAATTACGATGTGTAATTTGCACTGGTGTTACACTTTTTGCACTGGTGTTACCCTCAAACTGCACTGATCTCAGCCAATCAGAATAGAGTAATTGTTTCATGTGTACATGTATTATTAAATCAGTTCCACCATTCTATGCTGAGCATGTATCAATTTTTAAACCAGGCTAGTATTAACTCCAGCCAACAATTTGTTGAATCACCCTTTATTTAAATAAGTATGCCTCTGAGCTGTATTTTCACAGAGAGAACTTTAAATCAATACTACTACACTTACTTGCAAGCACAACTTTCAACAGTGACAGTGCTATTGAAGGAAAAAGAAAAAGTTTAATAAGTATAAGTCACAGGGATCAAGATAAAGATAGCTCATACTGGCAAGCCAAAGAGCCAGTTGAATCCTGATTGAGATATATTACTGTATTGTGCAATCATACATATTTACATGTATTAACCACGCGGCCATGGGCCGAGCACGGTTCTTGCTCTGCACAGGGTTTATTTTTTCTTTTTTGTCGGTGAGCAGACCAAGACTTCCACTCGGCCAAGTGTCGTCACCGAATGATGTCATCATCAGCCAATAACAGGCCATTTCTCAGCTCTTTTCATCATACCTCCCCTCAGGAAAGTTTTGTCTAGTTAGCGAATTGAATATTCATAGTCAGGGAGAAATAATTGGGCCAAAATCCCTCAGAGATGGACATCAGGACATTTGGAAGGATAAATAATGTAATTTAGGACCTGTTGCTGGCTACTAAGGCTGAAATTATCTAGAGTTAATCCGTATTTTCATTTTGCTTGCATGTTCACTTTCGAAGGGAATATTCAATGCGCTAAAGAAGGTATTACGTCTGGCATCAGCCATGGAATGCGCTGACGGTGATAAATAAGACCATATTTACTGTAATGCCCTTACGGTGATAAATAAGATCGTGTTTACTTCGCCAGAAGCAATGGTGGAGTTTTCTGGGAGAAAAATAAAACCTCGGCACTCATCAAAACCCTTTGAACATATGCAAATATATATTCGTTTGAAAGTTCAATCCTTTCCTCCTTTGAGCTACAGGTAAACAAAAATCTCCAATTACCAATCACGCAACCATGCTATGCACAGAATATGAGATAAAATATCTTTCAATCCAGGCACTGAGCCAACTTTGAATCACGCAATCTCTATTGTTTCTAATGGGTAATGTTTGCTAAATGTTACGTAATGTTTTTGTAAGCGCAAAAGAGTTAAAAGAGCGTTGTTGTAAGTTTTTTAAACTTGTTGTTAAATAACTCACTCAAGTCTTAAAATAGTAAACATAGCGATCTACTCTATCACAAATGCCATTCTCTGATTGGCTATGCTATTCACTATCTATCCTGCTTGTAAGTTTTTTAAACTTCTTGTTAAATAACTCACTCAAGTCTTAAAATAGTAAACAAAGCGATCTACTGCATCACAAATGCCATTCTCTGATTGGCTATGCTATTCACTATCTATCCTTTTGTAGATCTATACAGGGAATACTGCCTAACACTGCGCCATTGTTAAGGTGGCTCGATCAAATTTTTTGAGTTACGACACTGTTCAACTTTGAGCAACCAGAGCACCAGCATTATCAGTCCAACAAAAAATCGAACATTACTGGTGTGCTAGAGAAAGATGAGAGTTTCAAATTAAGTCTTACAAAGGTCTGAGTTACCATAGCAACAAAATGACTCCATCAGGGAACTTGCCATCAGGGATAATTTTGGAAATAACACGTCTGGATCTCAGACTTGACATCCAGTACGAGGCACAAGACAAAACTGAGATGAAACCTACTAGGGAATAGCACGTTCTCCGAGACCAAAAAATAAACAAACTTCCTGGAAGAATGTCTTGATTATGTTAACCTAAAATTACTAGTAGAGCTCCGGCAGCCCAACAGGCCGCCAAGCGGAGCCCCATACCAATATAGGAAACAAAAGGAAACCCACGAATTGATTTTCCCATGGTTATCATAGCTTGCAGTATTGCTCATGGCGTGTACGCACAACGACGATGGAGTAACACAAGATGGAGGCCATACTCCAGCTCATAGGTTGACAGAGACATGCACCCTTGGTTCATAGTGTCATTGTTTGATATTTGAAAGCCATGTTACGGTCAATTGACACCTGTCAAAACAAGGTATCCGCTGACCAGTCTCACATGACCATATCGCAGGCTCAAATTTAGAGTTTGTCGAAATCACATGTTTTTTTTTAAAGTTGACCGCTGACTGAATGCTGGTTTCCAATTGGATCACTGGCCGATGTCAGGTTAACTTGTTGTAAACAAGCTGGGTTGTTCAGAAGAAGGTTAAAGTGCCTATCACCCTTAGCCAGTTATATGAAATTTCAAAAATCTATGTATCTTTAAGACGTTTCCTGAAGAAATTAAACGTATTCTGGTTTCTCTCTCCATTTAATCAGACGACGAAAATCGTATTTTGAAGCACATTTTCCGCCATATTGGATACAAAAAGGAGCAGTTGAGGGATTGGGCACTAACTATCTTGTGACGTCAACCCGGTATCTCAGAGCCAACATTAGCAATTTCCTGTATTAAACACGTAAATAATATGCCAGGTGGATGTGTGGTTGGTGGATGTTCTGCCTTCCCAGATGTACAGATCGGTTTGATTTTACATGCTATACCATTTTTAAACGACGACGAACGTCCAGAAGCAAGGAAACACCGAAAAAAGTGGATCGATTTCGTGAAACAAAAGAGAGCTAAGTGGGATCCGACTTGAAATTCATCAGTCTGCTCAGGGCACTTTCAGTTACTGAAAACGACTATGTTCGCCGCTTCAGCTTCGTCGACGAAGTGACCAAGAAGCCGATTATGCCAAGGCTAAAACGAGACGAAATCGGCATTAACGTTGTGCCATCTGTTCATGCAGAATCGGTCACCAGAAAACCAGTTGTCAGTGAAAGTTCGAAACGTCATCTCGAACGAGCGGTAAGATCTGTCAAATGTTTCGGGGAACTTCTTAATTTATTTATGCAGCCAAAAAAAGCTTTTGAAATAATCATGTTTCTCTTTACTCTCGAACTCCTTTAGACGCTTAAGAGTGCGAAGAGGCGGATGCTTCGACTGCAACAGCGACGGCATCCTCCACGGCCGAAATCGAACCGGAAGGGAACGAACTTCAAAGAGCCGTACTGGCTGAAAACAGCTCCCCAGGATTAGATGAAAACAACACAGATAGTGTCAATGAACTGCATGAATTAGTAAGAAACTTGTTTGAAGGTTTTTAATTTTTTTTTAACCGTGGTCAGGGTGTTATAAAATGAAAATGCATGCATTCCGCTACAGGCCAACTAAACTCTGTCTCCGTCTCTAAGCTGTTCTATGGCTTTGTAGTGGTCAAACTGACTCGGCGAATTTATGTTGAATATATTTTTTAGGCTTTTTTAGATTCATTTCTAATTAGGACCAAAAAACGAATAATATTTTTGGCCAGATGGTTTGAACTATCTTGTATTTTCATTCAACTCTTTTCTTATAAGTTAACATAATAATGGTCACTCTTCTTGACCTAAACTCCCACTTTCGATGTCCAGAATTCCCCATAAATAATTACAGCATTATCTGGTCAACTGGACCCAAATGGAAAATTGTCCACATTGTCCCAAACTTGCAAAGCTTCTCTTCCCCAGGCTGAATTTCTGAAGTTTTCGGTTGAACAAGGCTGGTTACTGGGGTGAGTGTGTTGTGGGCATGTCACTTTAACAGTACCTCTCTCTGAACCTCAATTTATAAGGTCAAACCCTTATGGACTTATAAACATCCCATCCAGGGGGGCAACACTCCCACTAGCTTCATGCTATAGAAAATGAGTTGAATTTTGACTGCGTCAGCTGCCTAATTAAGGCCAAAGTGCTACTGTCATTACCTTATGAAATTAGCATATTATTGGAATTCCTGTTGTGCTTAAACTGTCAAACAAACTTTCAAGATTTCCTTTGCCTATTTAGCATCCCCTGAATCACATTAAATCAATGGCTTATAAACCACCATCATTTGCTTTAGTTATAGAGACAGATCCAGCAGCAGCCAAAGACCAGTAAAGGAAAGCCCCATTACTGGACGGCATGCAAGCAGCCAATGAAAGGACACAAAAATGTGACTACATGCCCCAAAAATCAGTTGCGAGAGAAACAAGTCTGCTTTACATTAAGCAGGACAAAACTCTAGAATTGTACTCTGTATAATTGTACTGTAGAATGTAACTCTCTTGTTGACTTAATTCTCAGCATTAATGTCAACATCATATTGGGGTAGGGAAGGGGGCGGGATGTGACTAATACCAAGTCATGATGTATTGAAAAATTTACCAGACCTACAGTTCACTTAGCTCAAAACAGTGCTCCAATTTTATTTGACTAAACAATTAGCATCATAAGCTATTCATCAGTCAGCATCTTCAGTTTCAAATGTACAGCATATGCAGATTTCTCTGGAAATGTTTTTCTTATGGAATGGTAGGTACATGCAGGAAAAGGTATCTGTCTTCACCCAAGTATCCATGAATGAGGCACGTGAATTCATGATAGGCAATACCACGCAGAAACCTGTAACGGAAAAGAACATATTTAGGGCAGTGTAATAACAAAGTAGTAATGTTAACATTTTGTATTAATTGATTTATATTAAACAAAGAAATAACTGTATTCATGTACATTGTAAGCTCTATCTTTTGCATACCACAGCCGATTTAAATTCATTACATGGTGTTGGATGAAACAAATATTTCCTTCAGGATTCCTCATTCTCCCAAACTACCACTCATGTTTCTATAACTTGATAGAAACACGGTACATGTTTTCTTTTTCTTAAACAATAAATTGCTATCTCATCTGGGAAAATGCTCTCAAGTCTCCAGTGAAATTGTTGAGTTTGTATGTAATGTACATGGGGTTGGGGGGGGGGGGGGGAGAATAGGCTGGGAATTTGAACTTAGCTGATTTTTCTTTAAAAATGCCCCCACCACAGGGCAATTGTGGATGGTCAAAACCCACTAATATTCAAAAAACCTTTGTTAGGAAGTGCACCAAAACCATCAAAAGGGGCATAACATGACTTAATTTGTTCAAATAAAAAATACAAAATTAATGAAAATAACCAGGTGTATCTTTATGGATATTTCTACACTATAACTACCAGAAGTCGACTAAACAGGTAAAGAACAGCACGGGTGTTTAATAAATTTTAGAACCCGAGTTACGTGGGTGACGCACAAAACAAACTATTTAAACAAGTGTTTGAACGCATCTTAAACAAAAACTAGTCAGAGGCTGTTTTTTGAAGGAAAACACTCTGAGCAACATGTTGATCTCTTTGTTTTTTAAACACAGACGACAAATTAAAGAACAATTTATATCTACCTGTTTTCCGTACCAGTCTGGCGATACTTCGTTTTGTTTTTTGTCTTGTACTTGTCGGCAGCCAACTGCAAACTCTACCAAACTTGGCCGAACCAGGATGTTGTGTCACGCATTTCGGCTTTGTGCCCACCTCTTCAATGACCATTTCGCTGGACAGGCATTCCACGCTCCCTTCTATCTCCAAACAGCACTGAAATTCGTTCGGATTCTGTAGGTACTCGGAACTGCATTCATCACAGTTGCACCTAAAGAAGAACCAGCGGTAAGTAATCGATGTATAAGAACCCAACATAATGAAGCAAACGTGCAAACGCTCTACGTCTGACTCACCAGGAATTTACGGGTTCTTGTCCCTCATAGCGGTCCTGAAGCTTTCGTT
>OZ026603.1:23998872-24191372 GCA_964020085.1 Micromussa lordhowensis | reverse complement strand
CGATTATGCAGAAAACAGCCTGGATTATGTGGAAATTTCCCAGTGTCTGACATCTACATTCTGTAGACTACACTTAGGCCTAAATAACACTCTAGTTAGCCTGAATATCAGTCAAGTTAGCATGAATTAAGCACTTGAAGGTTAGCCTTTATCAGTAAAGGAAATAGGAATGCAATATTTAGTTAAAAAGTCTGCAGTCTGCAGACCACAAATGTCAGACACTGGAAATTTCAACAGTTGACAAAATTGATGATAAAGTCCGAACAACAGTAAAACGAAAAGCACTTCAAAGTCTTGTACCCACAACTTAAGCTCTTTAATAGAATGCACATCATTTTCGCCAACTTTGACATAATTATGTTTGACTTTGTTATATACATTATGTAGTACTTGTTGACAGGTATTTCTTCATTTACACAGTTTTTCTACAGGATGTTACTGGTAGCTCATTTCGCATGCAGAACTACTTGTTTTGTTTGTGGAACATCCGTAGCTTAGTAACCAGGCATGTTCCACAGAACTAGTTTCCAGGCTCTTCACCTAAGATAGGTTGGAATGCCTGGAGTTTAAAAATTGGTCACAAACGATGTGGCATGTTTTCATCGCTGTTTTAGGAGAAAAACTACTCCAAAATACTCTATCTCTCCGAAAGTTTTGCTTCTGTTTCAATTATCCGTGATGGCAAGTTATTCATTGTTATAATAGGAAAATTTAGATACAGTTTCTTAGTCATGTACATGTAGCTGTGTTCTTTACTAAGCCTCGGAAACTAAGGCAGGTAGAGCAAATTTGGCATCACAGTTCCAATGATCCTTCACAGTGTGCATGTACCTATCTAGCACAGGCTACTGTACAGTTGTACCATCTGGATCATCTTAAAGGAATTGAACCCAAAGTCAATTTGCCACAGCCAGTACCAAGAGAAACCAATTGTAACTCTTTTTTGCTTGCCAGCTGGTTCTCTCTACACATCATTAACAGCTTCTCAAATTCGCATCATAATTCATAAATAACTAGAGGCCCGTTTCTCGAAGGTCCCGAAAAGTTTTTTGCACCCGGAAAGCCATAGCAAAATCTCGAAAATTATGATTATATACAGAGCTGTTTTATTCACGTATTATTAATATAAACAGAGGTTCTCTTCACAAATGAAATTTCAGGCGTATACACTTCTCCGTTTTCAGAATCAGATGAACTAAAATGGTTTTACGGGCCCGAAAAGTTTCTGGGGCTTTTGAGAAACGGGGCCCTGGCCCGGGTTTTCGAAAGCCGGTTAATGCTAAGCCAGGATTAACAGTTAACTGAAGAATTAATTTTTCTTGTTTAAAAATGTTTGACTACTTACATGTATGTTCTGTGTAGTTTGAGATTATTCATACTTAAAACTGAAGGATAAACAATACAAACAGAAAAACTCACCAAACAGTAAAATTATCGCTAACCATGGGTTAGTTTAACCGGGCTTTGAACAACCCGTTTTGAATTAATTAATAGTGACTCAGCATATTTACAAGTACATACACGTAATATTTTTTGACCCGTCATTTGCATAAAAATGTTATTTCTGACGAGTGAGCTAGCGAATGAGGCTGAAATAACTATTTTGTCGGCACGAGATACAACAAGGGCCTGGGTTCCAGGCCGGGGCATCATGGGTAGGGATGTAGGGGTATATAAGACCGGGTATAACACGTGGTTGTCATCTAGGCTTCAGAACCAACCGCGTCCTTTACTCTCGTTTCGTTTAATTTTTTCTTCTGTTCAGTTTTTTCTTGGTACCATGCATCCAGTCTGGTAGAATCGATTGTTCTAAAATTCATTTTTTGTAAGCCCTCGTAGGATGGGCTTGGAGCTTGAGCCTTGGTTCCTACCCAGATTTCCTGCACATTTTTCCCCACAGGGTTTTTTCTGGCAGGTTTTTTCTGGCCTCCATTCTAATCGCATTTGCTTTGTTAGCGGTTGCTCAGCTCTATGAAATTTTTAAGACTTTCGTTCGTCTTCTTGTTGTATTTTTGTACTTTGGATTTATATTGTATTTTAGTTACATTGTACGTCGGAGTTGATGATGCCCAGCCTATAACTGGCAGCCTAACTGGCACAAAGCTTGAGAGCTTATATGGGAATGTAGGCCAAGATGGCCTGTTTACATTCAGTTACACCTTAATAGTAAATTGAAGTTGATGATCCCCAGCTTAACTGGCAGCCTAACTGGCACAAAGCTTGTAATGAGAGCTTATTTGGGGAGGTAGAGGCCAAGATGGCCTGTTTCACGATCTTTTATAATCTGATGTAATGATGGAGCAGATTTCCCCCAGCCTAACTGGTAATAAGACAGGTTGCTCATTCAGAGAAGTAGGCCATATATGTATGTTGTGTATTTATTGAAGTGCTGTGGCTCGTGTAGAGATAGCTTTATCCTTGGTTATTTTTCAAGGATTTGTCTTGTAAATCGTAGGTAGTTTGTGTTATATACTAGACACCTTAAGATCGAGGTTTACCGCGGACCGCAAACCGCGGTTTCAGGTTTGCGGTTTGTCGTTTGCGGTATGCCTCCTTCGTGTATTAAGAATCGCGTGATAACGATAATGTGCTTCCATGCCGCCATATTGGATTTCAACGTTCTGCAGCAGTTGTCGTTCAAACCATGTAAAAAACAAAACTTTTGTCTTCTTAATATTAAAATTCATATGAAATGAAAGAAAAAGGTTTTTTCTGTATATCAGTGCCAGGCATACGTGGGATCACAAAACATTCATGCAAATAAAAGTTGACGTAAATGACTTACGCGAAAACCTACCTCTTGCCGTCGAAAACGTGGAAAATTTCCCGTAAACGCGAGGTTGAAGTCTGGTCACGTGACCTGCAGAGGTTTGCAGTCCGCGGTAAACGTCGATCTTAAGGTGTCTAGTGTTCGGGTTGGTTCTCGCCAGGCCCTCCCAAAATAAACTTATTTGGTTCAGCGATGCTGTGTTGTATTTGTTGTGGAGTGGAGACAAAATAAAACAATTGTGGAGAAGGCGAGCTTTTAAAATTTAATTGAACGTCAATGCTATGACGGCCACATTTATACGCAAGCTTACCTGTTAGCAGTTGAAGAAACATTCTGTTCCTAACTGGAAAAGAGTTCACTTGACTGCAGAGCCCTAAACTTTCCTCTGAATTTAACAAGATAAAAATTCTGTAAGGAAATCAATGAGCAAGAAAACCTGTCAGCTTAAGTTTATTATGAGCTTCTTTAGTTTATGACGCATCAGTCCTACATGTAGATCAAAATAAACTGAACGTCACAACTAAAATGGGAAGTTATCAGCATGTACGTGCGGAGTATAAAACCGACCGAAGATGAGTTTATGACTGTACAAAATATCTGAAAACCTGGCAGTGCAGCGTTCTAAATTCTAGTTCCTACAATCAACTTCCATTACCTGTTATCAACGAGCGCAAAGAACAAAATCCCGTTACAAAACAGGAAGAAATATGAAGCTGAACAGACCTGAGCAAAGTTAATTTCCCGACGATTTCGTAAATAAGCTTACCACGACAGTGTGAACGCCCTTAGCCATTCACTATGTATGTGGTGGATTTCTACTTACCGCAGGTTGTCTTTAATCGTTTCTTTTCTCCCACTGAAATTTCTTATCCATACAACGAGATTAAGCAAACCAGAACACAGAGAAAGCGTGGCAGGGAGGGGAAAGTTGTCAAGATGTAGTCAGCATCAAACAGTCAACAAACATCTGCCTCAAAATCCTGCCTCGACGAACGCATGGGACTCTGGGAATGGAAAATCAGAAATATCACAGGACTTCCGGGGCCAGGTTGTTCGAAAGCCGGTTAACGCTAACCCAGGATTAAAAGTTAACCGAAGTATTAATGTTTCTTGTATAAAAGTGTTTTTCGCTTCCTATTTTTTGTTTAGTTTGAGATTATTCAAATTCAAAAGAGAAGGCCAAACAATAAAACAGAAAACCTCTCCGAAAAGTTGCAAAACTGAAAATCAAAATTCTCGTTAATCGGGCTTTGAACAACCCGTCCCAGGACACTAAAATACCTAACCAGAATACAATGTCAAGTCGTTGGGGGGGGGGGGAGGGAGGGAGGAAGGGGGAGAGATGCGGGCATAGGGCGGGGATTTGATTGATCGCTTTGGCCCGCGGGTAGGACATTTGAATCTATCTTGCTGTCCTGGGGGTAGGGATATTTCAATTATACTAGGTAATAAAATGCTTCTACTCCCAGGACATACAAAATATATACTTGATGATCAAATTTTCACAGTAAAACTGTTTATATCTACCTTCAAACACAACACAAAGTTTTCTAAGGGACTGTTTACAAGGAGAGAGGGTTACCCTAGCAAGCGGGTTACCCTAGCATTCGCACATTTCCTCCTTTTTTTCTTTGACATGTTTGCAAGGCAGCTACATTGTAGAGTTACCCGGGTAGCTAGGTAGTTCACATTATTGATATGGATGAGGATGAGGATGAGGACAAGATCAAAATTGATATTTAAGGCGGGGGTACACATGAATGTAAGTGAAATTTTGGTAAGTTTAAAGAGAGGTTGAAAGGGGAAAAAAGGGTTATGGAACACCACCAGACAGTTGCCTGACCGCACAATGGCACCCCAGGTTGTTGGGCAACTGTTTGGAGTGTGTCTACCAATTTTTTAATTCCAAACTCTATTTTAAAACAACAACAAATCTTCAAAATTTCCTATTTCCATCAATTTTACTAATCCTTTGAGAAAAACTATTTCTCTCCAAATATATCTAAAAATCACCAAAAAATTTCCAAAACAACCCAAAACATAGATATGTGAGATGAGCAGAGAGATTCTTGATTGCTTAAAACGTAAACAAGATATTTGCATAAAAAACGTAATACCCAGCCAAAATACGGCTTTCATGTGTACCCCGGCCTTAATATGTGATCACCTTCGTTGCACTAGTTAAATGGTATGCAGAATTACATTTGCACATCGTTTCAGTTCAGGGCACGTTAAGTTTGGAAAAATAATTACAAGAACCAACTGTGCCGTTATTAAAACTTTAGATCAGTTTTGAATGCTGCAAACAGCTTTTGTTGTTGTTTACGTGTAAATGCTGCATTTCAAAAAAAAAATAATATATAGATTTAGCTACTCTCTATCACAAAACGCTTCGCTATCGGAAAGAGGGGGTCCAAGGTTAATTGTCTGCACATGCTAGTAATCAGTAGCTTGTTTCTTAGCCTAAGAAACTAGCTAAGTAATCGCTACAAATCATTTCCCGGGGTGGGAAATTTCACTTATATTTGACCTCACATCAGATTTTGCCCGGGGGTAGGGAATTTTACAGCAACTTTTTGGAAAATGTCAAAATCCCGCCCTATGCGACGGCCGTTTAAGAACACGAGGGAAATGTGGAAAACACGAGCTGCGGGTAAGGGTTAAATTAGTCGGGAAATAGCCGTTTCACAGCCGATACTGAGTTGAAATTTACTAAATAAAACGAGAAATGGAGGAATCCCGATTTCTTGAATCCTCGATTCCTCAACCATCGAGAAAACTAGAACTAAAAGTGGTCCTTCTTGTATTTGTTTCACTGTAATTTTATACCGAATATTTCAAAGTCTTTATTCTCAGCCAATTCCCTCGGGGTTGTTGAGATATTGGGATTTCTTTCATAGGTTCTGTACTTTCGAACAGGCGCAGCCAAACTAGTGTTGTCAACTCTAAAAATAACGCTAGAAATTAAAAATGATCTTCCCGGATTGGTTGCTGTTGATCACTGTTGATACTTTATGAATCAAATAACACTTAGGGCCTGTTTACATGGAGGTGGGGGACCCCAGGTAGGTGAGGTAACCCGCCTAGGTGGGGTAACCCGCCTCTCCATATGATCTCTCATTTTTATTTGATCATGTTTACATGATAGGTGGGGTAACCCGCCTAGGCGGGTTGCCCGGTCTGCCAGGTAGGGTAACCCGCCTAGCCGGGATCGCATTTTGCCATGTAAACGACTCAAGGTGGGGTAACCCGCCTAGCCGGGGTCGAGTTCGTGTTACATTTGCAAGCGCGCCAAAGCGCGTAAAAATTTGAACCAGAACAATATGGCCGTTAACTGCCTCTGGCGGAGGCTTTGTATCATCAAAAGTGACAGTAAAACGCCACAGCATTGAAATGTTGCAGCGAGAGCAGAAAATAAAGATAAAATAACACTGACCGCCAAAATGCGTCGTTCGTCCGCCATTCAGTTTCAATGTTTACATGCCTAGCGATCACGCAACAACGTCAAGTAAAGTCACCCCGGGACCCCGGGGTTGTAAGTTTGCATGTAAACGCTGGCCATTTTTCGACCACGGCTAGGCGGTTTACCTCACCTACCTGGGGTCCCCCACCTCCATGTAAACAGGCCCTTACTGAGAAGGGGAAACAAATTTTTGCTCATTTCGTTTTCCAATCACGAGAAGTCAAGGCAACGTTTCTTAATTTTTGAAAGAAATCAAATGTAATTTGAAGATAAACTGGAGGAAATCTATTTTCGCCACTCCCATCAACATCATTGGCCTTCGTCTAGTTTCAGCCATAAGATGGCACGATATTCACTGATTTTTGTGGCAGTCAGTCTGCTCTGTAGCCTCCATACGCAGACGCTCTTTGGGCTCGTCACGCAATCTTCCTGCCCCACGAACGTTGTAAGAATGGCGGATATTTGCGTGGCCTTCCAACGGGTTTGCGAGACTTTCAAAATCGTCGATTTGAATCCTTTTCGGCGACAAGCTATGGAATATTTGGTGAAGAAAAATGTGCTCGTCTTTGTTAATCTACGGATACCAACGTGACCATTCAACGATTATCTGGACGTTATCGAATGGAATGTCCCCTTGGCTTCAGCAGACGTTCGTGGGAGAGGAAGATTGCGTGACGAGCCCAAAGAGTGTCTGCGTAGGAGGCTATCTGCTCTGGAGTTTGATGCTGTTAAGCAGGAAATCAGGTATGTTTCAAAATAAACTAACAGTTGTAAATTTACTTAATAAGGCAATTTTTGTTTACCTTGGAGGCTCGAGAAAAGGAATTACATTGAAGAACTTATCATTGTTAGAAAAATGTGCTTGCAAGTTCGGTATTCAGGGTGAAAGGGTATGATTTTATCCAGCTGTATAGTTGTGCGCCCGCTTCTAGAAATCAATATTTGATTTTGTAAGCTAGAAGATTTCTTATTGCGTCGACAAGCGCGACCAACTTGATATAGTGTTGGATATAGAGACGTCCAAAGCTGAAATCTTAGTTTCTTTCAAAGTTTTTCAAAATATATTGATTAAATACCTATGTGGAGATAATAACTTAATTCATAAAGCTTTTTTTAAGAAACTGGATCAAAGACAGTCATTTCAAGGAACATTTTTGGACGGATTCCGGTACGATATTTTGCTGTAACCCAGTCTCTATTTAACAATTATTCCAGGAGCGCGCGTTGGATATGAGATGATAGATAGCGCATATCCAACAACCTAAAGTGTGCATACGAGCCAAGTGGGCCCATCAGGCCGGAGCTTATCCCGGTTTCCGTGGCATGAAGCGATTAGGAATATTTCTACTCCCCCCTGGATGGGATGCCAGTCCATCGCAGGGTTACCCCCAGCATTAAATTCGCCGGTACCCATTTATACACCTAAGAACACAACGAAATGTCCCAGGCCAGAGCCCTCGCTCCGGAGTCGAGCGCACTAACCATGAGGCCACCGCGCCTCCCTATCCAAAAAGCGCGAGTGGAATAATTGTTTTATTAAAAACAACCACCAATTTTCGCTAAAATCTTGCCGCGTTTTATTTCGCAAAATCTTCTCTTGAACCGCCATTGTTTCTCTCCGCGGAAAAAGGGTTCAGAATTTCAGCTGTTGTGCTGACGCGTACACTTACCATATTTGTAGGGCATGGTATAATGGCTCATATACCGTGGCCACTAAGCCAATCAAATTCCTTGAATTGCATTATACAATGACCCAGTTTTTAATAAATCGTAATTATACTAATTAAAATGAGGCATTCTTGTTCATCAGTGCTGCATCAAGTTAAATCAACCGCAATTACTTGAAGAGGAGATTTTTCGTCATTATGCACCGCAAAAAATTTACAAAGATTAATTAATTCTGAAATGTCTTAGAGACGAGTTACCAAGCAAAATTTTCCATCATATTGATACAAACTGTTAAGCTACCACAAATCTACTGTAAAGCAATAAAGATGAGATAAAGTGAGTGAGTGAGTTCAACGTTGTTTAATTTTAGACCATGTTATCAGTTCGTCAGTTTCCTGTTCTAATTATATGTATAATAATTTGGAATATCTTTGCTTTTTATACAAACAAAAAATCGAACTTGAAATTTAAAAGCAAATATACCGAATGTGAAATATGGGGGACCACTCGGTCGGTGCCCGGGACGAGTTCCATGAAAGCGAGGCTGGTTAGGCCTTTGACAATGCTTCCTCATAAAAGGCAGGAACAGAGAATTAACTTTGAAGTGTAAATTTAAGTGCTAATTGAACCCATGAATAACCCACTCGGCGTTAGCCCTAGTAAAAGGAATTAGGGAACCACACGAGGTAAAGAAAAAACTGATCTTTTGACCTCGGTGGGAATCGAGCCCACGACCTCCGGATTAGAGCTACCGTTACTCTGCCAATTGAGCTACGAGGTCGGAAAAAGAAAGTCGGGGACGATTTTAGGTGGTGAATCGCGACGAAGAGAAAGTAAGGTAAGTACATTCATATGTACCTTCCTCATAAAAGTCCTGCTTCGTAGTCGATCTGTCTGTTTCATTTCGCCCAGGTTGCGAGTTTTGTGTTTCTGAATGCCACAAGAAGGGCGTGAAATCTTTCACAGGAGAGAAAGTGTTCAAGGAGTTCACGATCGCAGAGGGAAATGATAAAGTTTGTTCGCTACATTTCAGGCTGGAAGATCTTAGCAACTATGTAACAATCGCATTTAGCTCCAATTCGTTGACATTTGCTTTCACTCGTTTCAACGAACAGTGCAGTTGAAGTTCATTCGCTTGGTGATTCCACCGTAATATTTGTCTTGTACAATTCCATTCGAGTGGACGCGGACGTGAACAGCTTCTTCTTTTGAGTCAGAGGATGTATTTCAAGAGGAGCTTTTCTTTACCTTGGGAAGGTACTGGCTACATCATGTGCAAATTGTGTTGGAACACCACCAGACAACACATAAGCTTACCATTTAAAAAATTTTCAAAGATCTTCAAACCTGAAATTTACTATTTCACTCCCTTCTGGTGGCATTCAGAAACACAATGACTCGTATGCAAAGCGAAATAAAGCAGGCTAGATCGAAAACGAAGCAAGAGCACTGTCAAAACAAAACACAGAGGCCTCACCAGCCTCGCTTTCATACAACTCGTCCCGGGTGGCGACGGAGTGGACCGCCATATTTGTATTCGATGTATTCAGGCCCCTTCTTCTCAGAGTTAATCAGGCAAAACCAGTCTAGACGTCAGTATTGTTTGTTTCTTTTTCTTAGCTGCGCAGCACCATGGTTACACAGACGTCTATGTTTCTCTGGAAGGAAACGATTCTGAAAGCTGTGGTAAAATCAGTCAATCATGTAAGGCCATTACTATGGGGTCCATCAAGGACATCAAGTGGACGGGGACGCACACGTTTACCTTGATGGTACTGGAACCGAGCGAAAATAACCAAATCAGCTCAGTCGGCAGAGTAACGGTAGATCTAATCCGGAGGTCGTGGGTTCGATTCCCACCGAGGTCAAAAGATTTTTCTTTACCTCGTGTGGTTCCCTGATTCCCTTTACTAGGGCTAACGCCCAGTGGGTTATTCATGGGTTCAATTAGCACTTAAATTTACACTCCAGAGTTAATTCTCTGTTCCACCATTTGTGTTCACAGTGCTACGCGGCACAACATTCATATGTACCAGCCATTATACCTGCGTTTGACCTTATATGGAAATGAATGCGGCAAATGTCGCTCAGCATAAAATTTTCAGCATTTCGTTTAGGCGCCCTGAAGTCACATCACTTTCCAGTCGTTTCTTAGACTTTAATCAAATTTAGCAAAACCGAAGGTTGAGAATTTAATAAAACAATTATTCCATTCGCGCTTGTTGGATATGAGATTAGTTATAGCCAACTCGGCCCTACGGGTCTCGTTGGCATTTTACCATCTCATATCCAATGCGCGCTCATGGAATAATTGTTAATTATTCATGATATCATGCTCGACCTAATCCAATAATTGTTGATTATTTTATCTGGCATTGTTTTTCGGCAAACACCACCAAAAAAGTTTTTTTCAGGTCATGTTTCCAGTAGTGTTATGGCTGCATTCACATCTATCATCATGTTTACATTAATTGCTACTGTTGGACATCTATAACCACACACCACTGCTCCGCTTCAGCTGCTCTTTTCAAGATGCCTCCACAGCATGATAAATGATGATGCCAGATTGCTCAAAAATACTCTTTCTGATTTGGTCAATTTATCAACTGGCAACTCTTAAAGTTTTAATATATTTGTTCTTGTTTTATGTTACTCTATTCTATGTATTGTATAGGTAGTGTTTTCTCTGTTATTTAGTCCATCGATAGATAAACCTTGTATTTGTAAAATGTCTTTAGATCTCCCCGCCTCGATTAGTTTATAAG
This sequence comes from Micromussa lordhowensis, assembly GCA_964020085.1. Taxonomy (NCBI): domain Eukaryota; kingdom Metazoa; phylum Cnidaria; class Anthozoa; order Scleractinia; family Lobophylliidae; genus Micromussa; species Micromussa lordhowensis. Next base: position 24,180,706 of record OZ026603.1, on the reverse strand, counting down.
CTATTTGCGGGGGGAAACTTATGTAATTACTTATATTTGTAATCATGATCAATAAAATTTTGTTGTTGTTGTTGTTGTTGTTGAAAAACACAGTACGCTGTGAACAGTTTGTACAATTCTAATACAAAGAAAACGCGTGCTAAGTTCAGCAAACTAAGATATTCTCACAACCATTTATTGGGATGTCTAAAGATTCATTCTCAGGAAGCCCAAGTAGAAATTCACAATTCGTCTTTTGTTGGTCAACGTCTTCAAAACGAAAGAGGGGGAGCGATATTTTTTGCTTAACAGCACGCAGACCCGTAGTAATATTCAACAGCAGGTTTTGTAAGAACATAGCTACGGGCGGTGGAACTTTGTCATCCTCGGAGACCCAGGGGCAGTTAGTGGGGGCGGGAAAAAGTCTAAACGGGCGTGAAAAAAAAATCGGGCATCACTTTCTAAAATCTAAAACTAAAGATCCACCAAAGTTTTCATCCTCATTAGGTTTAAGATGTGACATATTTATATCTGTTTAAACCTTTACAGCTCAATAGCGTGCTTCGTTTGGAAACCAGAGCATCAGTTGAATTTCCTTTTTATGGAGGTGCGTGACACAAGGCTACGATCAAATTTGTTGAAAAATATATACTTATCTCATGATTTTGAGCCCTGTTAGAAGCTAGAGCATTAGGACAAGTGCTTATGTAAATAATTGATTCTTCAATACTGATAATCAGTCGCCTAGAAAGCCAAAGTAAGTTCCAGATGTTTACACTATTTTCCGGCCGCCATATTGGTGTACCATGGAGGTACACCAACATGGCGTTTTCATACTGGGCTCTGTAAATTTCTGCGAAACATTTCGACGAATATCTGAAGTTTCGGGAAACGCACAGGGCTAAAACACAATTTCTTAGCTTTTTGCACTGGATAGTTTTCGATTTATTTTTTTATTGCGTGACAGTGAAAACGATCTATAGAAAGTGGCCATCACTGATTTTTCGTGAAAAAAGTATATCATCAGCATCTAAAGCTTTAATGATATCAAATACAGGTGGCAAAACTGACGTTATTATTTCTGGCTGCACATTTATTGTCAACGCTGAAGTAACGGAAGCTTTGTTAGAATCAAAGCCCAACAAGCGCAAGCTAAAGGAAGCATATTGATTTTTTTTTTGAAAATATATCCTTTATTGATACACATCAACCTATATACAATACAATGCAACTGATAATTTACAATATTAACAAGTTGCAAAATTAATTTAAGCAATAGACGACAAGTTTCTATGGGTTATAGGCTGATAAACCACACGGGATGTTAGTAGAACACAAGAAGAATTTGTAAATCACGGGCCGCAGGCGAGTGGTTTACGAATTCTTCGAGTGTTCTACCAACATCCCAAGTGGTTTATCAGCCTAAAACCCATATAAACTTGTGGTCTATTGCTTTTATGTAAAAACTCAGAAGACGCGCGATTTTCCCATGAGTTTACCGGCACAATAACCCATAGCTGATTGACCAATCAGAGCGCGCGCATTGGTTTGGTTATTATATAAACATTTTTAATTTATAAGCTTATAGTAAATAGAAATAAAAGTACAAGCCAAGTAAAGACTGTGAAGGAGACTTCAAATTAACTCCTATAAAATCTCGAAGTACGACTCACAGAAAATGTGAGAAAACTACAGGACAGTAACCAATTTTCCGAGATTTAATCAGGAATCAGCAATATGAACAATTTTCTGCACGGTAACAAAATAAAAGCCAAAATGGGATTACATTTTTCTAAATTTAGAGTTGTAATTTTTTTAAAAGTATTTTTTAATAGCGGAGCTCCGGTCGCAAAGCGGAGCCCCATACCCATTTAGGAAAGAAAAGGAAACCCATGAATTGATTTTCCCATGGTTATCATGGCTAGCAGTATTGCTCGTGGGCGCGTACGCACGACAACGACGGCGACGGAGTCACGCAAGATGGTGGCCATACTCCAGTTAAAAGGTTGACAGAGACATTCACCCTTGGTTTATAGTGTCCTTCTTTAATATTGGACATCCATGCTATGGTCAATTGACACCTGTAAAAACAAGGTATCCGCTGACCAGTACCACATGACCATATCGCGGGCTCAAGTTTAGAGCTCATCGAGGCCTCGTGTTTTATTTAAGTTGACCATTAACCGCGGATCGCGGACTCATGTCAGGTTAATTTGTTGCAAACAGGGCCAGGTTATTCGGAAACCGGAAGCCGCTAACCCAGGATTATATAAAAATTAACCGGAATTTAAATTTTTCTTGTATACAAGTGTTTTTTTTTATGCTTTTGTTTGTGTATTTTGAGGACCTTGAGATTATTTAAACTAAATTCTCGTTTATCCTGGGCTAGCTTAACCGGGCTTTGAACATCCCGGTCCTGGAGCTCCGCTTTTAGACTTGGCTAAATCTATATATTATCTTATGTCTGTCCGCTGCATGCTCAATAACCTAATCCAACTTATTTAGTAAGAATTTTTCTTAGTGTATAACCTACACTACGCTTTATTTTGTTTACCTTAATTTCTGGGCAGTATTCTACTACTTTTTGGAGAGATGTACAGTTAGTGAAAACGTGCAAAAAGCAAAGCATGTCTTAATTCTCACCGATCATCATTGGTTTCTTCAGCGATATCCAAGAGAGGTTCCCTTAGTTGGTCCTTTAGCGATCGATGACAACGAAACTGCCACCACGTGCGATAACATTTCTTGACTAGAAACACCATGAGCCTTGCAAGCTGTGACAAAATGGCAAAAGTGACCAACAGAGACACTAATGCTGGGGCAAATGTTAAAGCGCACACCTCAAACCATTCCAGGGTTTCCAAATACGGTATGTCTGAGCCATCAAGAGCGACACCATATGAGATCAAGGCTGCTTTTGCCAAGTTGATCACGGCAATCATTGACAAAGCAACGAGAGACAGTGTTTCAGCTTTGTTGGCCAGTGGATCACGATATGGATTCTTCATAGCATGATGAATGGTCATCAGGAAGCATGCGCCAACCATGCAAACCATACGCAACATCAGGTTTGTTATGAACGCTTGGCAAGCAAGGAGAACAAATCTTCGACCAATCAGCACACTCTCCCAGTAGAGTGTTCCTTTGTCATCACCCTTTGGTTCACGGAAAGGACCATGAAGTATTTCCAAAACATCTTTGTTGACAACTTGTGCATTCGTAGAATCTCTATTTCGTCTTTTCAAAATTCCTTTAACAAACCAGTAGATAAGAAATGGCAATGGAATCATGCACGCACCAAGAAACTCAGTTGCAGTAACTGAAGCCATGTAAAGCTTGGAAGATCCCCAGTAAAGAACAACGATGAAAGGGACCACAAAAACTATGATATAGGCCAGAAGGAGATACTGCCACCATTGCATACATGGAACATTTCCATCAATGAAAAGCCGTTTTCCAGGTCCTATGGAAACACATTGCATCAGCGTTAGAGACGTTTCTGCCAGTCGTTCGTATCCCAGCAACAAAACTTCCATGACAACGGCCATGTAATGAATGAGGGCTGGTTTTTCTTTTCTTCTTATCATGTTTATTACAGAATGGACACCATAAATTATGATAACTTCAGACATTGTCAGGAACACTGTACCAGAGAGTATCAGCCGCTTTGTTACAGCAGTTAACCCTACAAAAGGGCATCCGATTCCTTTGTTGATGGTCCGAACCTGGAAATTAAAAGCGGCAATCAAGAAGTACATAAACGGTATCTTCTGAAAACATTGTTCTATCGATCCGACCATCAGGAGCTCGGCAACTTGGTAGAAATAAAAGGTAACTTTTATATATCCACTGTCTGAATGCTTTTGCCTATCCTCAACGACGCCCAAGTCATCACTTGACTGATTCTCTCTTTTTCTGTTAAACCATAAGATCTGGGTTCCAAGAAAACTTAGGGTTGGAGGCTTTATTAAAAGATAAAGCACCAATGCAACTGTTAGCAAAATTGTCAGGATCCACACAGTATAACTGTTGCATTTTGCAGATTTTCGGCACTCAGCTGAGAACAGAGTTTCGCTGAATCCCTCCGCACATTGTCCACAGAGGGTGCCATTTCTGTCGCCTTGACAACTGTTGTAATATTCTGAATCTTTAGAAGGGCAGTAGTGTTTTGGACAAGCAATAAATTGCAGGGTTGGTGGATTATTTGAAGCTTGGTAGCCCCAGAAATTTGGTTTTGCAGCTATGTTACTTCCGATACATTTAGCTCCAAAAGGACATGCCAGACACACAACAGCAGCTGCCACAACTAAACCCCTTGATGTGCCTTTTAGAAGGCTGTAATAACCAGTGGGGCAGGATGTGCAAGAAAACGTTAGAGCTGTGATATTCAATGGACAGAAGCTGCCGTTTCTCTCCGTGTATACTACGTGTGTTGTATTTTCTAATATAAGCTGTTGTCCTTCGCTGCACTGCAACTTTGATGTCTCGTCCATGTCCACGTAGCCACCAAAGGATATATCAAACATTGCAAAGGAATTTCTTTCTGAATCCAGCGAGATCATTGATGTATTTCTAAGATTTAAAGGACCTTCGCTTTCGGAATATAGGAAGGTGGATTTACTGAATGTAGAGATATTAGAAATTGTCATGCTATTATTTGTTCTGGAGAATGAACAATCTTCAAAATCTACTTGTCCCGTTCCGTAGGCGGAATAGACATGTCCAGTTTGGTGAATGCCAAAGTTGTTAAGAAAGGTGCATCTTCGAAACGTCGTGAAACCATTTCTGATGTAGACTGCTCCAGATGCCAGCCCCACGTTTTCCACAAAGATGCTATCTTCAAATACCACACGACTGTCGTAAGTCCATAATGGGTGAATATCCTTCCTGGCATTTGGACGAACGCAACCCAAATTCCGAGGTTGGTCTGGGTTTGTTAAAATTGTAATAGCTCCCGTAGCAGTCTCGTAGAAAAACCCACTCCCTAAGTCGCCAAACCACTTATATCGATGAGCATTGATGCAGTTACGAAATATCGTACGTCTTATTGTCACGTTTTTGTCTCCTTCGAAGAAAAGAATCAAATAACTCGAAGGTCTAGAGTGGAATGTGTTATTGTCAAGCTCGATGACGGCCCTTGAAGAATTGTTGTGTTTAAGTGGTGGAATAATAAGACCTACGGCATAGGTTTGATCGCTATTTTTCACTGTTTTATTACCACTGCGGGTAAAAAGAGTGTTTTTGATGAGCACTTGCGCAAATGTTGGATCATAGATAATCAGCAATATATCGTACACATTATTTATAAAAGTGCAATTGTCAATGGAGATGTCGACTACAAATGAGCTATTTGTAGGAGGTGATGATACTGCGTGAAACCCGCAACGAAACGCGATCAATGTGATGTTAACCAGTCTAATGCGGTATTTGGGACTTATAAACAGAGCTTCCTTTTTCTTTGCATTGCTGACTATCAAACTGTCTGCAATCGTCACGATCCCTGCATTGCCGTTCCCAGCAACTACCCTAATAGTGTTGTATCCTTTCCTCGCCAACACAGCTTCGTCTTTAAAACTGCATTTGGAAATCGTTACGTTACTTTTACCTCCAGTGGTAACCACGCGTAAAGCACCTTCGACTGGCGTTCGTGTTTTCTTATGAAAATTAGTTTCTTCTGCTGTAACGTTTCCACTTTTTAGCAAAACATGGACAGCTGTGCATTTCGAATATTTACCCGCTTTCCATTGCTCAATGGTTACATTTCGGAGGTTAAAATGAAGCTTCTGCGGGCTTGATTGATTGTCATGTCCAGGCCACGAGGGTTTTCCAATTGTTATTACACATCCGTACATCCTTGCTCTACATTTGGTGAATCTAACGTTAGTAAGGTAGACGTATAAAAACCCATCAGCGCTATCGACAAACAGGGATCCACCGGAGTAGGCTTCGTTTTCCTTAAACGTAGAGTTGAAAATTTTTAATGAAGCACGGATATTAGCCTTGATAGATATGCAGGAGCCGGCTCTTTCCAGCGTAAACTGCTTGTGGAAGTAGGCGTTCTGAATATCTATATCTGCTTCGACAGACTGAGTTTTAATGCACTGGACGGACGGATTGTGACGGCACTCAAGGTTAACGAACTTTGCTTGAGTTTTTCTCGCATTTGAGAAATACAAACTGTACACAGCAAGTTTTGGTTTTTTATCCGATGAGTCAGTTTTCCCCGAAGGTAACTGGTTGAAGCTTAGCTCGAGATCTTTGTATGTCTCGTTTGTAATCGCTGTTGGAACGTTGAGGTCTATGAAAGGACCTTGGTTTTTGATGCACTTGATCTTCTCACAGAAAACGTGAATATTTACTCGGTTTAAAGCTTTATGATCGCTGGATGCTATCTTCATAACTCCTCTTTCAGAGTGCTGAACGCCATAAAATCCATTTTGTTTGAAATGTGTACCACTGATATTAATGGCAATAAAGCGGCTTTTGTTTCCGATATTATTCAGTAAAAGTAGTTTGATGCATTGCGAATTATTTTGAAAGGATGAAAATCCTTGAATATCAAGCTGAAAATTTGTGATGTTGTGTAATTGAATGCTCAAAGCTCTAAGGGTGTTATGAAAAGAACAGTTGAGAATTTTAACCTGATTCCAATCTTCAAAGATTAGCGGTGTTGTCGAAAAAGCGATCCCTGACAACTCTAGCGTTAATGTCTGCTGTTCATCATTTGTCTTCTGGAAATGAAATCCTTCCACACAGAAGACATAAGGGGTCAAGTTAAAGGCTTTCATAGTCAAATTCTTCTTAATGAGGATCCCAGAACTATCCCAAAGGCTGCTTGAACAGTTGTATGGACGCTGCTCGGTTCCTTTTCCGTCAAGGTAGATCTGTCCGCCTGCGTCGACCTGCCAAACGGCTTGAGCAATCGACTGACATGGTTGACTCTGCGAACCGCAACTTGTAAAGTCATTCCCATATGGTGAGACGTAAACAAGCTTGCGTTTAGCATCTTTTGCGTCTGAGATTTGGCAATTTTGAATAAAACATGGAGACAAAAAAAATATCAATTAGTTAAAAGTTAGTTTTTTTTTCAGGCTTCTTCTTTCCAGTTGCTTTAATTGCAAAATTCACTGCGAGGATCATTCTTCACTTTCATCTATAACCGCAATTATTTCATATATACTTACATCTTATCAATTAGTTAAGTCACAACTGATTTCTTTGTTTCGCAGCTAGTGCTATTGCAAATAAGGAATGCTCGCACATCTTTTGATTGCTAGCGTTCTGTTTCTTTCACGAAACATAGCAAATATGTCAAAGAAATCTTGATTCTACTTGGCAGCTTGGCTATAGTTTCACATCTGTATCATTGTGTCCAAGGATATTCACGTATCGCCACAGATTTGGAGGAAGTGGTAAACCGAAGGTGTATAAGTTGCCAAACCTTTCTCGAGCATATTCAATTTTTTACTCCAAGAATGCGTTATGTTTGTGCCTGCTGTTATTAGGGGATGCCAAAAACGCTGCAAAATTAGGGAAGGTCTCAGTTTCAGATCCTATGCTAAAGCTCGAAGCAGGATATCGAAGAGAATCAGTTGTTTAATTTTATCTGGCATGAATTTTGATTCCGGATTGTTGCAATTGTGCATGTGTGAACTTGAACTTGAACTTGTCGACTTCAGAGAAGGCCTCGATATCTTTACTAAATCTTCTTCTCTCTTCTCCACCCCATGGAATGGATTAAAGGCCACAGCATAAATTTATAATTTAGCTTTATTATATAAACACTAGTGAAATACCAGGATTTTTCCTTTTACTAAAAAATCATATCTTCATCGCGCGCAGTGAAGACACTATTTTTATTCACGTGTGAGGATATTGAAAAGATCACCTTTGCCATGGTTGCATACTTAAGGTGGCTCCATAGGGTTATTCGCTGTTCATTTAGCGCGCGCTAGTATCCACTATCCACGGGAATTTTCGTATTACTCTTAATCGCACCTCTCTCAAGTCTATCGAAATTAACTTCTGAAAGACAAAACTACTCTTTTGAACCATCACTGTTAAATTAACAGGGTTTTACCTGGAAATAAAACTCTCTAAAGATAGGTTGTTTACAGTGTATATTTTGCATTTATTTCAATTTTCTTCCATTTCCTTCGGTGAAAATTTCCTTAACTTTGACATTACATGAAATTTGTCCAGAAAAATCTTCTGAAGGCCAAAAAAATAGGGGTCACAAAGGTAGTTTCGTTGCCTTTAGCTAATTTGTGTTTTTTAGCTCCACTTAAAAAAATTGTCTTACAAATTTTCTTGATGAACTGGCAGGCGGAAGGCGTAAACGGTAAGTACCGCACTGCAAAGTTTGAAGAAATTTCACCGAAGAAAACTGGAGATATTAACGTCAAAGTTGGGCACTTTTTCGATCACACAACATTCGGAAAAAATCAGAATAGGAATTCGCCAAGATCACTATTTGAGCATGCGTGAAATTTCAAACTGCGCGCACACGCGCGCGTACCTCTGCTTCAAACTTGATCATTAGCGAAGAAATGGGTACCCTGCGAGCATTGGGTTTCTCCTACGCCAAACGAGAGAGAAACCACTGCGAGCAACCGTCTGCTTTTCCATCGAGCATGCGCAAGTTCGTCACGCCCCACGTCATGCATTTGACGTCAGTTTCATTTGTTCGTGAGAACTGTTTGTAAAACGCTGTTCAAAAAGAATGCAAATTTCTCGCCAAAAGTGCCGACAAAAGAATGATCCAGACTTATTATCTAGTTTGTGGTCAAAATCTAAAGCCTAAATTTGAGGCTTTCTTGCTCTCTCTCGTGCGGGATTGTTGAGCTCGTTGAACACAATACCCCAAACAACAAGACGATTATAACTGGGATATAAATACGATCGAAGACGGATTCAAGCGACTGGACGCATCATTACTAAAAACAGAAGCGCACTCAAAGCACTAGAGAAAGAACTTTCGGCGATGTACAGCACGGTCTCGAAGAACTATGAAACGTCTTTGAACATCGTAACCCAGATCGTATAAACCGTTTGCAGTGGACTTGGACTTTGATCCCTACACAGTGGGCTCGCTTAAACGCAGCAGTCATGTTGTTGAACGCATGTGTGCGAGCCTAAACCAGGTTTTTAACTAGTTTTACCAGTTCAAAGTTAATTTATTCGTCCATGTCACTGGACGGCGGTTAACTGAAAGGAACGAACGGTTGCTCGCAGTGGTTTCTCTCTCGTTTGGCGTAGGAGAAACCAACTGCTCGCAGGGTAAGAAATGGGATGAACTTGGAACGAGATTTAACTTACCCTCGAACTCTTCACAAAAGTTTTGACATACGAATTAGTTGAGAACCAACTGTGGGGTGGAATATTTTGAAATTTCCTCGAAATGTTTCACTATTGCAAGCACTATTCTTGTTGTTCGAGGACTCTCGGCGCCGACGAGCGAGCGGACAATGGCGATGATCTGGTTCCGTAGGTTGAAACTCCCGCATACCTCGTACTTTTCTCTTTCAAATCAAGCAGAGAAGGGTAGGGTCTTCTATTTGGTCGATGAATGTTTTGAAACCGGAGGAGATTCACGTTACTTTTGCAATAAACAAATATTGAAAATGTGGCCATGTTTTTGTCGGCATTTTACTGCGTGATCTCGCGCGCGACTTTCGCGTAGAGTTTTGAGAGTTCGCGCCATCGCGCGATTTTCAAAATCGGTTCGCACGCGGTCAAAAAACTATAGGGAGCCACCTTAAACTGGACTTAGTTGTGTTGCTGTGTGATCGAAACATCATCGGATTTTCCCCGGATATCTTCGGAAATCTTCGGTAATCTTCAGAAAATGTTCGGAATCGTTTGTCTGGCCCCCGGACAAGCTCCCCGGACAACTTTCGGAGAATCTTCAGAAATCTTCGCAAAGTGTTCGGAAATCTTCGGAAAATCGTAGAAAAAGTCGTCAATAGTATGTTTATATAATAAACAGAACACTACATGCCACTACATGGATACGAATTTTATCTTATCCTGTTCAACTCGATATGGGCTTATAAATAGAGGAGCTTATATCCCAGGGAGTTTATAACGGGAATAAAAAAAGCCTTTCAGTCGAAACGAGCTGTAGCTGCGCATGTTGATCAAAATAGTTTTTCATTAACTGTGAATTTAAGCTTTAAAACATCCGTAACAAAACGAGTTCAAAACAAGGAAAGCTAGAGAGGAGCTTTTATCCGGGGGGGTTACAACCGGGTGTGTTTTTTGGGTTACAGGTAGATGGGCCCATAACCGGCAGTCTGCGGTAGTCGTATTCATGTGCTTGTCTCTTTAGACTTTTTACGTCAAATAGGAGGTTTCGTTATTCATTTGTTTTCCACAGAGATATAACGAGAGATGTGTCGTCTATGATGTTAAATTATTCAATTGAAATTTGCTGTTCATCGAGTATATTCTGCGCCAAAATGCTATTTGTTCACATGTTTCGACATGAATATTAAGCAAATGTGTATTTTCGGTTTCATAATGAGACAGTTCCACGATCCAATACATCAAAGACACGGAAGTCACAGTTATTTCAGAAATTAGGCTTTATCTTCTATCTGCTTTAATTTAAAGAAGCTTTAAAGAAAATGCATCTACAAAACATGAAGTGTGGAACAAAACATTATTGCACCGACAGAATTGGAACTTGAAGCACAACTCAGGATCATTATTTTTTAGACCACACATTCAGAAGAGCTCATTGCGTCAAAGATCGTTATGTGTCTTTGACATAATTACCAGACAACTAAGCTCTAAAGTTGCTTCCTTAGGATACGTTTATTGTAGGACGCCATACAATATATATTTTTAATTACCTGATTTGTTGCTTGACAGCATCAAACCGAGTTGAGCCACAACACAGATCCACCAACACGTCATCGTCAAATGCTCCAAGGAACGCCGCGGAGCAATCAACTCGAACGTTTTCTCCGTTTATCTTTTTACATTAAACTTGATTTCTTCTGTGATTGGAGTTAGAAAATCTTGTTGTGATGAAAGAGTTTAGAACGGAGGATCTGGCATTCAGTCTTCAAAATAAAAAAAAAATGATATTCATTAGCTCGGAGGGAATATATAATGAGAAAAAAAAAGACCTTTCGAAACGAGCCATATCTGCACATGTTGAAGAAAACAGTTTTTCATTTACTGGTAATTACCAGCTTTAAAGCACATAATTAACAAAGCGAATTCAAAACAAGGAAATCTAGAGGGGAGCTTATATCCGAGCTTATATCCGGATGTATTTTTTGGGTTACAGGTAGATGGGCCCATAACCGGCAGTCAACGGTTGTCGTATTTACATATCACGTGCTTTATAATGTCTTCCTCTTTCGAGCTTCGTACGTCATATAGGAGGTTTCGTTATTCATTTGTTTTCCACATAGATATAACGAGAGGTGTGTCGTCTATGATGTGAAATGGTTAAATAAAAATTTGCTATTCACCGAGTATATTCTGCGCCAAACTGCTATCTGTTCACGAGCTTCCACATGAGTAAGCAAGTGGTGTGTGTTTTTCGGTTTCCTAATGAGGAAGTTACACGATCCAATACATCAAAGACAAGGCAGTCAAAGTAATTACAAAAATTACGCTTTATCTTCAATCTGATGCAAAACGCATTAACATAGAAAATTATTGCACTGGCAGAATTAGAACTTTAAACACCACTCTAGATCATTATTTTATAGACCACACCTTGAGAGGAGCTCACTACGTCAAGAATCGTTACGTCGATCTGTTACTTACTTACTTACTACGTCGATCTGTTACTTACTTACTTCGACATAACTGACTAGAAAAATAAGCACTAAAGCTGCTGCCTTAAAAACACTTTTCAGCCGAAATCATTGTAGGATACGTGTATTGTACTTTGCCATACAATATACATTTTTAATTACCTGATTTGTTGCTTGACAGCATCAAACCGAGTTGAGCCACAACACAGATCCGCCAACACAACATCGCCAAATGCTACAAGGAACGCCGCGGAGCAATCAACTCGAACGTTTTCTCCGTTTATCTTTTTACATTAAACTTGATTTCTTCCATGTGATTAGAGTTAGAAAACCTTGTTGTGATGAAAGAGCTTTCGAACTGTTTTGAGGGGAGGATCAATCAGTCTATATAATTAAAACATTAATATTCAAAAGCCCGGAAGAAGTTTCTCCACCAATCCCTTTTCAATAACTATTGTCATACTTTATTCCAAAATGCTGATGGACATGAGCAGTGGCAGTTTAGTTTTCACAAATCTTTCAGTTTTAATGCAAAATGTTTGCTTTGGGCTTGGCAGCTTAGCTAATCGAAAATGGATCATGGAATACATAAATTCTTCACCGATGATAAAAGTGCTGGTTATACGTAGGGCTCAAAAGGTTTCTCAAGTAAACATTTGCGGCTTGTGAAGTTATCAATAACAATAGTCACTTGATGAGAGTCTAGGGATGTGCACAAATAACAAACGTTTTCCGTTTAAAGTAAACATAAAAGTAAACATTTAATCAATAACAATAGCCACTTAAACAGCAAGGTGTGCAGTCTAATAGAGTTTCCGTTTCCGGTGTGAATCATCACATGTTAATGAAACCAAAATAAGGGATCAAATCAGGTTGGTAATACGTCCATGATAACCACCACGAATATAGAAGTCTTAGACAACAAGTTGTACAACAAGTCTTAAATATATCACCTTTGTAGGTCTATAATTCTTGTAGTTCTCGTAATTAACGTAGTTTTGGTAGTTCTTATAGCTCCATAGTTTGGGTACCTGGTAGCTCATAGTTATTGGGGTTCTTGTAGTTCTGGCAGTTCTTAGCGGAGCTCCAGTGCACTGAAGGCGCGCAAGTAGAGCCCCATTCCTTACAAAATTTGGAAACCCATCAAGCCGAGAAAATTTGGTTATGACGCCACCGTACAAGCGACCGAGCGTCCGTCCGTACGGACTCTGGGGGAGGGGGAAGGGGAGGGGAGTCTCAATGTAATCCTAGCGGGGGAGCTCAAGAATGTCATCTTTTCATGGCATTCAACAAACGATAGTGGAGATTGATCTAAGGTTTTCAAGATAAGGTTTAAGTGAAGCAGAACGTGAAAGATAAAAGTTGAGAGCAAGAATTAACAGGCAAAGAAGTAGCCACGAAGAATTTGTGGATAAAAAAAATGGAATGGCCAAAAGGAGATGAAACAATACCGAGTAATGCCATACACACACGTTTACTGCGGACAGATAATGAATCACTTTTTTATTGCATTTATCATGTCAAGTTCACAAGCTATTGTGAATTGATTGAATGCTCTCGACCAATCAGATTTTTCATAGTGAGTCTGATGTATAATAATTCCAAATGTTGCCATTGTTTCCACAAAACTTAACCCTTCAGGAGGCTTTTCAAACCGCCGCATAGATTAACGAAGAGCTAAAAAGATTGCAATTTGAGGGTGCATTTTACAAAAAAATTCGAACCTCTAATCGATAGATTTTCTTCATTTTTTCGCTAAACGGAGAAAATCGATAGAGGAAATAAACCAACAAAAGAAAATAGCGATCATCGAACGTCCAAGATCGTTAAATTCAGGCAAAGCTCCAGCAATGGCCATCTGCCCTATCATTGTTCATTTATTACTTAGCGCCATCCTTGTCCCCAGTGCTACTCGTCTTAAAATGTCGTTAACGGAGGCTCTGGGGACGAGAATGACTTAGCGCGGGCTCGATTTGCGTGCGCAGTAAGGATGCGCAGAAACAGACAGCGCGAACGTCCTTACCACAAACCAAATAGAGACTGAAGAGATTAAAAAGAATTTATGAAATGTATTGAGCTCTCACGGTGACTATAGTGTGCTCTGAGTGGGTTAAAAATCAGGTAAAATGACTTGAAATGTTTCATGTGGACACACACATGGCGTTTCTTTAAAACGCCATTTAAATCGTCCTAATTGAGTGTTCCTTTAAATAATGCTAGAACAAAATCACTCAAGATTTGCCAAATCATATGTTAAGTGATGCGAGAAGTAGTCAGATTCGCATAGCAGCATATTGCACTGCTTTTCAGAGGGGTATCATATCATTGACTTAACAACGAGCATAGTGTGTTATTAGGAAGTTACGCATCGACGTCGAATGGGACGACGACGACGGAATAATGACGTCATGCCTAAAAACAGTTAACGCGCGGGTTTCGTTTTCGGCGGGAAAAATAAAAAGTTAAGCAAAGGCTCGGGTTAACGAGGCATTCGAACTCTGCTTCCTCTCTTTCACGACGATGGTTTGATCGATGCTGATGAATTAGTGTTTCTTTACGAGCAGTAGTCGTCAAGAAACCCAAATTTTCCGTATCATGTATACCCTGCTTTTGACCTTGAAGACCTCGATGAATCTGACTGTTAGGCCTAATTTGTATTTAGAAAACAGGATATCGTTAGTCTAACTGATGTTCCTCAAATTCCTGCCATCACTCAATGCGAGCAAAGGTCTATTTGCGAAGGTGTGGAAGGTCTGTGCATTCTTTTTAGGAGGTTGTCCTATCCGTGTAGGTATGGCGAGATGACACTAAGGTTTGCTAAGCCAGTACCAATTCTCTGCATAAGTTGTTCGACCACATATGTAATCATGTGGAACCATGGCATTGTAGCTCCAGTTAAACTTCAGACCCAAGTTGATGTAATTAGCCCCGTTGGAAAATTGTTTTAGTTTCGTTGGTGGGACTGTCCGCCCGATATCACGTCCATGAGCCAACCAGCGGATGGTTCCTATGATGGCCACAAATGGGTGCACGCATTACCCAACAGTTTAATTGGAAACCTTTATGGTCCAGTTAGTAAGTGTAACCATATTAATTTTTTCTCCATATATTACTTCCTTTTAGTGTCTGATTTTAGTAGCTTTTAGTTTATAGTGATAAGAAACTGATTTTTATAAATCCCGAGGTTCCTGCTGTTGGTGTAATAAAACAATAATAATAATAATGATGATGATGATGATGATGATGATGATGATAGCATGAATATAAGAACTCAATGACTCATATGTCCATGGATTCGATGAGTCAAACTGCCGAAGCATGTACATCAATGGAAACCTGAATATGACCTAAGTTTGTTAAAATTTACTGTATTAGTGACGTAAAGCTTTTAAATGATTGTTATCGCCATTTTGTTATCGCAAGTTTGTACAGGCCGGCTTGCTCGAGGCCGATTAATCAGTGCTAACCCATGATAAGAAACAATTTTGATTTTAGGAAGGTTTTCTGTTTATATTGTTTGTCCTTCAGTTTAGAGCTGGAGGAATCTCAAATTACACAGAACATAAGCAGTGAAAAATATTTTCATACAAGAAAAATTCATCATTTGGTTAACTTTTAATCCTAGGTTAGCGCGAACCGGCTATCAAACAACCCGGCCCAGATAAGCCCCGCCGAAGGACATAGTTGTATGTTATTGCAGATCGAACGACATCATGACAAACACGGGCTCAAGTAGCACTCATACGCATTAGTTATATTATATTTTCCTTAGCCAAAGGCGTAACGTTTGGAACTTCATGTTTCTTTTTTCAAATATGCCACCCCACACCCCCTCGGGAGATGGGATACTCCCAGAAAAGTTTGGTGGGGGTGTGCGGCCCGCTTCCCAAAACCCTTACCCTATTTATGACCAAAATCTGCGAGTTTTCCTGACCCTACCCAAAATTTCGTTACCCTATTTATTTCCGTTGCGGCTGGCACAGTTGCCCTAAACATAATATTTTGAAGGGCTTTTGTTGATGGTCTTATCGATAATGATGAAAAAAGTAGCTTCTTCGTACCCAATTCAAGACTAGAGTGCAAAAACGATCCTTATTTAGGACCAAATCGGCTGAAAAACCATACCCTTTGGGGACACACATACCCATATAGCTCATATAAGAGAGTACCCCCGGTTTCGCCACGTCATTTTATCTACCTTGTCAAGTAACAAAATGTTTCATTTGCCCGTCGGCAGAGTGGTAATATTTCTTTTTTCATTTAGAATTAATTAGCCCGCTTGCCAAGCAGTAAAGAAGCTTGAATCTTGAAGAGTCAGTATTCTGATCACTAGCTAGCACGTGTTCGTATGTCGATGTGTATTGAATATGCTCCGATTTCCGAATTAATTACTCTTTTAACTGAGTAAACGCTACGTCCTGGCCATCAATGTGATTTTGATCCCTTATTTTGGTTTCAATAGCATTTGATGACCGATGGAAACGGAAACATTATTATACTGCAAAGCCCTAGCTGTCCAAGTGGCTATTGTTATCGATTACTTCACAAGCAAATGTTTACTTTAGAACCAACACTTTTGTCATCGGTGAAGCCTTTATGTATTCCTCGATCAATTTTCGATTAGCCAAGCTGCCAAGCCCAAAGCAAAAAACTTTGCATTAAAACTGAAAGATTCGTAAAAGCTATTGTTCATGTCCGTCAGCCTTTTAGAATAAAGTATGACAATATTTATTAAAAAGGGATTGGTGGAAAAATTTCTTCCGGGCTTTTAATTTGAATATCAATTTATTAATTATATAGACTGATTGATCCTCCCCTCGAAACAGTTCGAAAGCTCTTTCATCACAACAAGGTTTTCTAATTCCAATCACAGAAGAAATCAAGTTTAATGTAAAAATATAAACGGAGAAAACGTTCGAGTTGATTGCTCCGTGGCGTTCCTTGGAGAATTGACGATGACGTGTTGGTGGATCTGTATTGTGGCTCTTCTCGGTTTGATGCTGTCAAGCAACAAATCAGGTAACTAAAAATATATATTATATAGCAGCGTACAATGCACGTATCATACAATGATTTGGGCTGAAAAGTGTCTTTAAGGCAGCAACTTAAGTGCTTATTTTTCTAGTCAATTATGTCGAAGTAACGGATCGAGGTAACGATTCTTGACGTAGTGAGCTCCTCTCAAGGTGTGGTCTATAAAATAATGATCTAGAGTGGTGTTTAAAGTTCTAATTCTGCCGGTGCAATAATTTTCTATGTTGATGCGTTTTGCATCAGATTAAAGATAAAGCGTAATTTCTGTAATTACTTTGACTGCCTTGTCTTTGATGTATTGGATCGTGTAACTTCCTCATTAGGAAACCGAAAAACACACACCACTTGCTTACTCATGTGGAAGCTCGTGAACAGATAGCAGTTTGGCGCAGAAGATACTCGGTGAATAGAAGATTTTTATTTAACTATTTCACATCATAGACAGCACTCCTCTCGTTATATCTCTGTGGAAAACAAATGAATAACTAACCTCCTTTAGTATCACCCAACTAGTGGACTAATGCAAATCCTGCATTTTGATTGGCTACGCTACTAGTGGTCTAATAGTAATAGTCATCGAGTAGCGAAATTCGCCAGTTTTTCTTTCGCTTTTTTCGCCAAATAAATATTTTTTCAACTTGCATTTGCAAACTTTATTATTCCCTTTTCTGTCCGACTAGTTGGGTGATACTAAAACAATTAGACCCTTCGCCCTCAAGGGCCACGGGTCAATAGCCCATTCGGCTTCGCCTCATGGGCTATTGACCCGTAGCCCTTTCGGGCTACGGGTCTAATTGTTAAATATGACGTACGAAGTCGAAAGAGGAAGACATTATAAAGCACGTGATATTTAAACACGACTACCGCTGACTGCCGGTTATGGGCCTATCTACCTGTAACCCAAAAAATACATCCGGATGTAAGCTCGGATATAAGCTCTCCTCTAGGTTTCCTTACTATGAATTCGCTTTGTTAATTATGGTGTTTTTAAGCTTAAATTCACAGTAAATGAAAAACTATTTTGATCAAAATGTGCAACTACAGCTCGTTTCGAAACGTTTTTTTTTTCTCATTTTATATCGCCGTGGAAAACAAATAAATAACCAAACCTCCTAAATGACGCGTACGAAACCCGAAAGAGGAAGACATTATAAAGCACGTGATATTTAAATACGACTACCGTAAACTGTCGGTTATGAGCCAGTCTACCTGTAATCCAAAAATACATCCGGTTACCCCCCCCCCCCCCCCGCCCCGATATAAGCTTCCCTCTAGATGTCCTTGTTTTTTATTCGTTTTATTAATTATGATGCCTTAAGGTCGGTAAATACCTCGTCTCGAAACGGTTTTATCATTCCGGTTATAAGCCCCCTAGGATATAATCCCCTTCATTTATAAGCCCATCTAAAAGCCCTTACGCGGTTGTATAATCCCAGGGATTATAAGCGGCAGTTTAAATGCGGTATGCTTTCCAGAGATGTGGCAATTCGACATGTATTTAGATGTTAAACTTCATTGTTCTAATAGACTGAATCGCAAGCTTTCCTGCTGTCACCGCAAAATGAAAGCAAGTATAGGCTGAAAACTTTAAAGTACTTCTTTCTGTCGTGTTGTTGATAGAAAAGCCAGACATTTGACACATTTTCATTTAGAGAGAATATGCAGTAGTCGGGAGTTAACATACTTGCTGACGGAGTATTTTTGCCTAGTCTACTTAGCGAAAGCATTCACAGGCATTCACTGGAATTATATTCCAAAAATTCGCTTTATCCAGACCAACATTCACTGAAAACGAAAGTTGCCGTTTCTGTTTGAGTCCGTCATCTGTACGTCTGTCTTCCAACAATTGATCATGAGTAAGAACCAATCAAAATGCGATAATAATTTGACTAATTATATAAAGTTAAATTTCACTCGGAAGATAACTGATAACATGGAAGATAACACACGGAAGATATCTGATCCTTATGGAAATTTCCGTATTAGTGCATAATCGGGAAAAATGAATGGACATCTTGACGTTGTAGCGAACAGCACTGAAGAAAGTCAGCGTTCGCGATACAAATTCACCAACTAGTAGTGACCGTAATATATGGAAGTAAGAGATTATCAACATAAGACAGCAAATCCCCCATCAAGGCCTTAACAAGGGACGTTGCTCGAGCAATACGTGGACAGTCCAAGCGACTTGGGACGAAACGGCGGGAAATTTGGTGAAAAGTAGTTTATAGCAATCAGGAATGAAATAGGGAAAAATTGTGGTGTTAACTCCCTAGATAACCTGGCAATTCTATACAAAGTTAATAGTAAATTTTGTAATGCAGGCGCGGACAACATAGGTTCGCACAAGACTCTCACGTGGTTTTCTTTGCTGTTGGGCGAAAGACAAAGTCTTCTTACTGTTATATTCTGGAGTCCTGTTTATGCAAGTGTTCTTCCCTCTGTCACATATATCACACATACAAATCTTTAGGCACATGGGTATAATCACGTGTTTAGATGAAACTTGACGAAAGGTTATTTTGTTAATTGCGTGATGCGCGTTCACAGTTCAGAAATTGTTACGTAGCACATGATCAAAATCTGCTCCGATCAAATTTCTTTCGATGACTAAAAAAGGCCGACGCCGTGTTTATTTCTTAAAAATTTCAGCATTTTTTGCAAGAATTTCCCAGTTTCACTGTATAAAACCAAATTCGACATCACTGTATCAAAGCTGTAGAAACTGTACACGAACAAAAATTGATTAGTAAGTCATCAAAAACAGTGTTCCTGGATGTTGACGAAAAACAGTTTTTCATTCAAACGAAGGCCTTTTCCCGCGACTGAAACTGTTTTTCATTCCCCAAATGAAAAAATCTTCACTTGCCGGCTTTACAAATTCGACACCGGGACGTTTTTATTTTTATTTCAGTTTACGTTTAGTTTTCTGCATTTTGGGGGAAATTATTCCACCCGGGCATGTTGGATATATGCATGCCGGGATGGTTATAGCCAACTAACTACGCGCCTCGTTGGCTACATACCATCTCATATCAAGTCCAACGCGCGCTCGTGGAAAAAAATACCCCATTAATTCACGACTTGGCTCACAGAGCTCTTTGATTAAATATATTCTGATTTCCAAAGATGTGTCATAGCAGAGATGCTTTCTGCACTGTCAGCCGTCGGCTGGGCTTTCGTTATCTTTGGGCTCGTTTAGCTGTTCCTTAATTTGTCGGATTTTTTTGGTTTCAGGGAGTTTAATAAGCAAACCTCAACGGCAACGAGTACAATGGCTATGTAAACGTACGTTACAATTCTTTGTTCATTTCGTTGCCGTTCCCTTTACAAAATGACAACGTGAATTAGCCACATGTTCGAGAGAACGTTAACTACGACGGGAAACTTTTTAAAATTTATTTTTTCGAATTTTGACACTGTTTAGATATTCTGTTTGAGATATTTGACGAGATTCGTAGGTTGGATATAAAGTCGTGTTTTAATCGACGTTGTTCCTTTTGCTACTTGAGCGACGAGCGTCTGTCTGCACTTTCGACCATCTGTTTGTTCGGTTGCGTTGTGTTTGGGCGTTTCTTTGCTTTGGACTCGTTTGTCTACTCATTTCTCCGCCGTTCATTCAGTTGTGGTTGTCTGTGCAGGGGACATGTGCCAAACATAGCGAGAACCGAAGTTCTTTTGCTTGTAATTAAAATATCAGAGAAGACATCCCCACAGCGTTGGTGGTTTTCCTTCGCTTTGGAACAAAACGAAACGAAAAGAAGAGAAACATAAACAAATCCTCCACGAAAACATCCACGCACAGGCGAGCGAGTAATATCCGCAGAAGAACTGGATACCATGTCTAAGCGATTACCTTGGGTACAATTCCTATATGGGGCATTCACTCTCTTACCTTGATAATCTCTTGATAGAACGTATAAACACTGTTGCCAGTTCAGTTTTTAACTGGCGCAGACCTCTGACATATAATATTCAAAAGGCAGCTGCCTAAGGGCCGATTTACACGATACAACTTTGTCGCGCGACAAGCTTACTACAGGTCTACTACATGACTTAGGACCATTTACACACGCACGACATTTTCACTTGCAAAATTAAATATGCAAAAGTTTGCACCGGGATTTTTGGAGTGAAAGTTCTAACAAACGGTAAACAAATAATTTAGCTGTACTGCGCTTTGAGAAAACTCTCTAACGAGCTGTTTTTCGCTTTAACTGTTCAGTACTTTTCAAGAAACGAGTTCATTGAATCAGTCAACAAAAACTTCGTCCGCCATTTTGCAATTGACGGAAGAAAACTTCACCTTCGTCCCCTACTCAGAAGAAATTTGTCACAAAATACGTCATTTTCTATCGATTTCGGCTACGATTGTCGTAGCGTTTTAAAACCCTACGCCGTTTTTTTTTTTTTGGTACACAACAGTCGTAAGCGAGTTGTAGGTTTGATTTACACGAAACAATTCATGTCGTAGGCCTGTCGTAAGCTTGCCGCATGCGAGAAAGTCGGCCCTAAGAATTTTAGTGTTCAGTAGACAGGTATCACCGTTCTGGGAAGCATACATTACCGTTTTCCGTTTCTGAAGTTCAGACAACGACCCGGAATCAATATCCATGCCAGATAATATACACGCGGAAAACAACTGATTCTAATGGAAATTCTGCTACCAGCTTTAGCACAGGATCTGAAAGATTTTCCGTAATTTTGCAGCGTGTTTGTCCTCCTCTCGCAACATTGGCCACGACCATAACGCATTCTTAGAGTAAAGAAAATTAGATATGCTCGAGAAAGGTTTCCCAGCTTATTCACCTTCGGTTTACCATCTCCTCCAAATCTGGCGAGATACATGAATATCTTTGGACACAATGATACCGACGCGAAAATATAACCGAGATACCAAGTATCTCCAAAGAGAATCAAAATTTCTTTGACATATTTGCTATATTTCGTGAAAAAAAAGAACGCTAACAATCAAAAGATGTGCGAATATTCCTTATTTGCATTAGCACTAGCTGCGAAACAAAGAAATCAGTTGTGACTAATTGATATTATTATTTTTGTCTCCATGTTTTGTTCAAAATTGCCAAATCTCAGACGCAAAAGATGCTAAACGCAAGATTGTTTACGTCTCACCATATGGGAATGACTCTACAAGTTGCGGCTCGCAGAGTCAACCATGTCAGTCGATTGCTCAAGCCGTTTGGCAGGTCGACGCAGACGGACAGATCTACCTTGACGGAAAAGGAACCGAGCAGCGTCCATACAACTGTTCAAACAGCCTTTGGGATAGTTCTGGGATCCTCATTAAGACGAATTTGACTATGAAAGCCTTTAACTTGACCCCGTATGTCTTTTGTGCAGAAGGACTTCATTTCCAGAAGACAAATGGTGAACAGCACACATTAACGCTCGAGTTGTCAGGGATCGCTTTTTGGACAACACCGCTTATCTTTGAAGATTGGAATCAGGTTAAAATTCTCAACTGTTCTTTTCATAACACCCTTAGAGCTTTGAGCATTCAATTACAGAACATCACAACTTTCCAGCTTGATGTTCAAGGATTTTCATTCTTTCAAAATAATTCGCAATGCATCAAACTCCTTTTACTGGATAACATCGGAAACAAAAGCCGCTTTATTGCCATCAATATCAGCGGTACACATTTTATACAAAATGGATTTTATGGCGTTCAGCGTTCTGAAAGAGGAGTTATGAAGATAGCATCCAGCGATCATAAAGCTTTAAAACAAGTAGATGTTCACATTTTCTGTGAGAAGATCAAGTGCGTCAAAAACCAAGGTCCTTTCATAAATCTCAATGTTTCAACAGCGATTACAAACGAGACATACAAAGATCTCGAGTTAAGCCTTAACAGGTTACCTTCCTGGAAAATCTCATCGGATAAGGAACAAAAACTTGCTGTGCACAGTTTGTATTTCTCAAATGCGAGAAAAACTCAAGCAAAGTTCGTTAACCTTGAGTGCCGTCACAATCCGTCCGTCCAGTGCATTAAAACTCAGTCTGTCGAAGCAGATGTAGATATTCAGAACTCCTATTTCCACAAGCAGTCTACGATGGGAAGAGCCGGCTCGTGCATATCTATCGAGGCTAATATCCGTGCTTCGTTAAGGATTTTAAACTCTGCGTTTAAGAAAAATGAAGCTGACTCCGGTGGATCCCTGTTTGCCGATAGCCCTGATGGTATTTTATACATCAACATTACTAACGTTAGATTCGCCGAATGTAGAGCAAGGATGTACGGATGTGTAATAACAATTGGAAAACCCTCGTGGTCTGGACATCATAATCAAACAAGTCCGCAGAAATTACATTTTAACCTCCGAAATGTAACTATCGAGCGATGGAAGGGTAAATATTCGAAATGCACAGCTGTCCATGTTTTGCTAAAAAGTGGAAACGTTACAGCAGAAGAGTCCAAGTTTCACAAGAAAACGCGAAAGACAGTCGAAGGTGCTTTACGCGTGGTTACCACTGGAGGTAAAAGTAACGTAACAATTTCCAGATGCAGTTTTAAAGACATAGCTGTGTTGGCGATTAAAGGATTCGACATTATCAGAGTAGTTGCTGGGAACGGTAATGCAGGGATCGTGACGATTGCAGACAGTTTGATAATAAACAATGTAATTGCAAAGAAAAAGGTTGCTCTGTTTATAAGTCCCAAATACCGCATTAGACTGGTTAACATCACATTGATCGCGTTTCGTTGCGGATTTCACGCAGTATCATCACCTCCTGCAAATAGCTCATTTTCCGTGGATATCTCCATTGATAATTGCACTTTTATAAATAATGTGTATGATATACAGTTTAAAATCTATGATCCAACATTTACCCAAGTGCTCATCAAAAACACTCTTTTTACCTGTAGTAGTAATGAAACAGTGAAAAATAGCGATCGAACCTATGCCGTTGGTCTCCTCATTCCACCACTTAAACACAACAATACTTCAAGGGCCGTCATCGAGCTTGACAACAATACATTCCACTCTAGACCTTCGAGTTATTTGGTTCTTTTCTTCAAAGGAGATAAAAACGTGACAATAAGACGTACGATATTTCGTAACTGCATCAATGCCCATCGATATAAGTGGTTTGGAGACTCAGGGAGTGGGTTTTTCTACGAGACTGCTACTGGAGCTATTGCAATTCTAACAAACCCAGACCAACCTCGAAATCTGGGTTGTGTGCTCCCAGATTCCACCAAGGAGATTCACCCATCATGGACCTACGACAGTCGTGTGGTATTTGAAGATAGCATCTTTGTGGAAAACGTAGGGTTGGCATCTGGAGCAGTTTTCGTCAGTAACGGTTTCACAACATTTCGAAGATGCACCTTTCACAACAACTTTGGCATTCATCAAAGTGGACACGTCTATTCCGCCTACGGAACGGGACAAGTAGATTTTGAAGGTTGCTCTTTCGCCAGAACAAATAACAGCATTACAATTTCTAATATCTCTACATTTAATAAAACCACCTTCCTATACTCCGAAAGCGGAGGTCCTTTAAATCTTAGAAATACATCAATGACCTCGCTGGATTCAGAACGAAATTCCTTTCCCATGCTTGATATATCCAATGGAGGCTACGTGGACATAGACGAGACATCGAAGTTGCAGTGCAGCGAAGGACAACAGCTTCTATTAGAAAACGCAACACACATCGTATACACGGAGAAAAGTGGCATCTTCTGTCCATTAAATGTCACAGTTTTGAAATATTCTTGCACATCCTGCCCCACGGGTTATTACAGCCTTCAAAAAGGCACATCAAGGGGTTTAGTTGTGGCAGCTGCTGTTGTGTGTCTGTCATGTCCTTTTGGAGCTAAATGTATTCGAAGTAACATAGCTGCAAAACCAAATTTCTGGGGCTACCAAGCTTCAAGCCATCCACCAGCGCTGCAATTTATCGCTTGTCCAGAACACTACTGCCCTTCTAAAGATTCAGAACATTACAACAGTTGTCATGGCAACAGAAATGGTTCCCTCTGTGGACAATGTGCGGAAGGATTCAGCGAAACTATGTTCTCAGCTGAGTGCCGAAAATCTGCAAAATGCAACAGTTATACTGTGTGGATCCTGACAATATTGCTAACAGTTGCATTGGTGCTTTATCTTTTAATAAAGCCTCCAACCCTAAGTTTCCTTGGAACCCAGATCTTATGGTTTAACAGAAAAGAAGAGAATCAGTCAAGTGATGACTTGGGCGTCGTGGAAGATCCGCCAGAGCATTCAGACAGTGGATACATGAAAATTACCTTTTATTTCTACCAAGTTGCTGAGCTGCTCATGGTCGGATCTATAGAAGAACGTTTTCAGAAGATACCGTTTATGTACTTCTTGATTGCCGCTTTCAATTTCCAGGTTCGGACCATCAACAAAGGAATCGGATGCCCTTTTGTAGGGTTAACTGCGGTAACAAAGCAGTTGTTACTCTCTGGTACTGTGTTCTTGGCAATGACTGAAGTTGTCATTATTTATGGTGTCCATTCTGTGATAAACATGATAAGAAGAAAAGAAAAACCAGCCCTCATCCATTACATGGCGGTTCTCATGGAAGTTTTGTTGCTGGGATACGAACGACTGGCAGAAACGTCTCTAACGCTGATGCAATGTGTTCCTATAGGATCTGGAAAGCGGCTTTTTATTGATGCAAATGTTCCATGCATGCAATGGTGGCAGTATCTCCTTCTGGCCTTTATCATAGTTTTTGTGGTTCCTTTCATCGTTGTTCTTTACTGGGGATCGCATAGGCTATACAGGGCTTCTGTTACTTCAAATGAGTTTCTTGCTGCCTGCATGATCCCATTGCCATTTCTTATCTACTGGTTTGTTAAAGGAATTTTGAATAGAAGAAATGGAGATTCCGCGAATGCACAAGTTGTCAACAAAGATGTTCTGGAAATACTTCATGGTCCTTTCCGTAAACCACAGGGTGATGACAAAGGAACACTCTACTGGGAGAGTGTGCTGATTGGTCGAAGATTTGTTCTCCTTGCTTGCCAAGCGTTCATAACAAACCTGATGTTGCGTATGGTTTGCATGGTTGGCGCATGCTTCCTGATGACCATTCATCACACATTGAAGAATCCATATCGTGATCCACAGGCCAACAAAGCTGAAACACTGTCTCTTGCTGCTTTGTCAATGATTGCCGTGATCAATTTGACAAAAGCAGTCTTGATCTCATATGGTGTCGCTCTTGATGGCCCGGACATACCTTATTTGGAAACCCTGGAATGGTTTGAGGTGTGCGCTTTAACATTTGCCCCAGCATTGGTGTCTCTGTTGGTCACTTTTGCCATTTTGTCCCAGCTTGCAAGGCTCGTGGTGTTTCTAGTCAAGAAATGTTATCGCATCTGGTGGCAGTTTCGTTCTCATCGATGGCTTGTACACCAACTGAGAGAACCTCTTTTGGATAATGCTGATCAGAACAGTGATGAAAATTAAGACATTTATTATATGGCTAGCTCCGCGAGCGGGCAAAGTGGAGCTATCTTGCCCGCTCGGGACTACGCGCCTTGTCCCGCAAGAAAAATTTCCCCGAAAGCGATATAATAAATCTTTTATTGACCAAGTGTGAGGTCAAGATGGCTTGACATTGGCCTCGTTCTTTTTTTGCTTGTTTATGGACCTTGACTTGACGGTCCATAAACACGCAAAAAAAGAACTCGGCCAATATCCAGCCATCTTGACCTCACACTTGGTCAATAACCCCTTATATATTTTTAATTTATTTACACAAAATAAATTGCAATATACGAAAAATGTATTAGTAAATAAATTCGATTGAAACGCAAAGTATATCAAATCTTAATCAGTCTCTTTTTTCGTAACTGCACATGTTATGGACAGATGAAGATAGTCTTATTGATAATAATAATAATAATAATAGAAATAATAACAATAATAAGATGATGATGATAACAATAACGATGATGATAATAACAATTGAAATTCATATCACCTAGTTTCTATAAAAATGCCTAATTGCTCTATACATCAGATTTTAAAATAATAAAACATAAAATGAGATTTTCAAAAAAATTTGAATCCTAAATTCCCGAAAAATGTTTATTTGTTACGATTAAAATTCCGGAAATTGCTTAAAATGTCTTGTAATATTCTTCGTTTTTCTTTACTCGTACTTCGAGATTTTATCGGAGTTATACGAGGGTGTTAAATTACTGACTACAGTATTTGACTTCAAGTCTGCTTTGCAACCTTTATTTGGCTCGTGTTCTCATGGGAGCTTTGCATGGCAAACCAAATAAGACAAATGAAGGCTGCAATTGAGACAACAAGTACGTTAGCTATAGTCTATTCTCCACAATCTCTTCTAGGACCATATACCAAGAGGAGATAGTGTTTACAACAATCTCGTTCCCAGAGTCTTCGTTCCCCTTGACCAGCGGTCGGAAAACGAGAGCTCTGGGAGCAACCATTTTGAATAAAAAGGAAATAACCGAATTCTGCCCATCCGGTTTCACTGCGCAGTCTGCATCTGTGGCGCATGTCTGAAATGGTTGCTCCCAGAGCTCTCGTTTCCGACCGCTGGTCAAGGGGAACGAAGACTCTGGGAACGAGATTGTGTTTACAACTATCAGGGCCATGCACTTGTCTAACATGCGTAATTCAATGCGAAGTAAATATAGGTTCTTACAAATTAAGGACGTTCACGCCCAAAAACTTCCCACGCACAGATTTTTTTAAAACTTTGACTGACGGTAGAAAATGATAAGATCAGATAAAAAACGTAAAAAAAATCGGGGGTCACCGAACTCGTTTTCAAGATAAAGCGTAGCTCAGACCATAGCATTTCTACGATTCTCAGTCATTCGAGGCGATTCTGGCCGGATTCATTACTATCGGCATATATTTAAGTTGAAGAATCATCTCTAAGCTATGAGTGTTTAACACGGCTTATATAGGCTTAATTGATAGATGTTTGCTACATATGTCATTAAATCTGCTAGAATTAGCCTTAAAAAAGACAACTTCTAAGTCACGCACATATGTCTCCATGTACCAATTCGACCCTTTTTTAATAGTATTTGACAAATAATTACAACTTCCCACGCACAGATTTTTTTGGTTTTTTAGTATAATGTAGAGAGTTAAAAAACGAAGTGATCTGCCGAAAAAAAAGTGGGGGTCACCGATCTTCCAACAAAAATATTCGCACACCAAGTTAACGCAAAGGTCATCAGCTCTATATTTTGTTAAGTTTTCGACTTGGTGCGCGCGCTTGAAAATGACGTGGCACGCGCGTGACCAATAAATAGCGTGCGCACTAGAGATGCGCAGTAGCAATGAGCGCGAACGTCCTTAATATCAGAGTTCAGAGATCTTTCTAGCCGCCCTAGAGGCGAGGAACTCCCACATCAAAAGGTCGTGGATTCTGGTGCGTCTCGTTTACTCAAGGATTCTGGTCTCACTTTTGATGTCGATGACGTAACGCCGCTATTTTTAGCTGTCGAAGTATATTTTAGGGTGCACTCAAAGAAAAAGAAGACTAAAAGAAACTCTTATTTCCGTTTTAGGTCCGATTTTCGCCGGTCTCGGCTCGAGTCCGGTCTCCTAGCGGAAGAGCGGGTGGTAATCGAGCCTATTTCGTTTTCATTGGTGTGTTTTAGGGGTCAAATTAGGTTCGAACTACGCCCACTTTGGTCTCCTGTAGTCACGCTTTAGCTCAAATTTTCCACCGAGCATCATATCCCCGGCCTTTTCATATGCGAGTTCTCCTTCCCCCCGCCGGTCCGGGTTTCTAGGTCTACAAAAGGTATCAAAAATACACCGAATGCAAATATGGCGGACCACTCGGTCGCCGCCCGGGACGAGTTGTATGAAAGCGAGGCTAGTGAGGCCTCTGTGTGCTTCCCCAGAAAAGTCTTGCTTCGTCGTCGATCTGGTCTGTTTCATTTCGCCCTGGCTGCGAGTTTTGTGTTTCTGAATGCCACCAGAAGGGAGTGAAATCTTCCACAGAAGAGAAAGTGTTTTCTTTTAGTTTGCCCGTTCACCTCTGAGAGGAAAACAGACGGAGGAAAGGAGTTCACGATCGCCGAGGGAACTGAAAAAGTTTGTTCGCTATATTTCAGGCTGGAAGATCTAAGCAAATATGTAACAGATCCCATTTAGCTACAAGTCGTTGACATTTGCTTTCACTGGTTTCAACGAATAGGGCAGTTGAAGTTCATTCGCTTGGTGATTCCACTGTAATATAATTTGTCTTGTGCAATTCCGTGCGAGTGGACGCGGACGTAAACGACTTCTTCTTTTGAGAGAGAGGATGTATTTCAAGATGAGCTTTTCTTTACGTTGGGAAAGGTACGTGTGGAACACCACTAGACACCACATAAGCTCGTCATTTAAACGATTTTCTAGGATCTTCTTACCTGAAATGTAACCAACAAACTTCCGTTCCCGCGGTGATCGTGAACTCACTTCCTTCGTCTCAACGAATCACATGGATCCACTATTTTCCCTTACAGGGGAACGATGTAATATTATCGCTCTCTTCTGGTGGCATTCAGAAACACAACAGCTCGTAGGCATAGCGAAATAAAAAAGACCAGATATTGACAACGATGCAAGACTTTTCTGGGGAAGCATTAACAGAACAAAATACAGAGGCCTCACTAGCCTCGCTTTCATACAACTCGTCCCGGGCGGCGACCGAGTGGACCGCCATATTTGCATTCGGTGTATGGATACGTTCAGTTTGAAAGAAACTTTTAATTTATTTAATGTAGTAAGTAATATTTTATCGAACATGTCGAATTTCTTAGAGTCAACATTTTCGTCTCCCACACTCATTTAATTATTATTTTTACCTATTGTTAAAGTAATGCTGGTATCCCGTAAGTCGAGCCTGTCAGGCGGCACCAATCGTATGAGATGTACGTGCCTGTATGTATGCGTGAAGTTTTAACGGTCGCTTTATCTCTACACAGTTTTCGCCCAGTCTGTCCCTTGCATACGGCAGCTGCGCCCACAGTACGAGCGGCAGTCAAAACTTAGCTGTCCTGCCGAAACGACCCGATAATGGTCATTTTGTGCGCAGCTAACACAAATAAAGACAATGCTAATGTTGCTTTGGTCTCTTCTAATAGTTAACTTGAGAATTCTGGGTTTAATTTGATGAGGAACGACATATTTGTGTTCAGAATAACAGAGTATTATCCTAACTGGCGAAATTCGACGAAATGTACTGCGAGCAAGTTGTCTGACGTTAGCGCCAAATTAGAAGCTTCGAGGCTTACATGTAAAATGTTTGATAGTTTTCACTTTTTACAATCTGATGTGGTTTAATTTTGAGATTATAAATTCCTTTAGTGAATATTTGATACCGTTTCCGGTGAGAAAAGCTGCTCGACTTCAATGTTTTTCTTGTTAAGTTACATTGAATTCAGGACATGGAATTTCTCCCAGTTGTTGAATCCTGATTGTTCAATTCAAATTTCGGGCTCGTCAGCGATATGCAAAGTTCTTCTTAGAAAGTGCCCTTTATGTTAGGGCATGATGCATGCTTAGGGTGTAGAAATATTGCTTAAAGATGCTCGAGCAGAACGCCGCTTAGGTTATGTTGAGAAGTTTTACTACACCTCAAAATGTTTTAATTCTATGTTGAGTTATTTTGCTCTTCCAGGGAGGAAGAGATAGGACCCTGGAAACGATGCTGTTTGTTTAGTCGCGCCTTTTTGCTGGTAGAGATCTGGAACTAGCCAAACTGTTGTCATTCCCAGATTCCATCGTTCCATCGAGTGACGGTTACAAAATGGCGGACGAAGTGTATTTTGAATAGAGTTCAAATTCTCTTGGTCACTGCTTGGGGAAAATACGTTGGAGCGACTTCAGTGTTTAACTTTTCCAATGGAACGAGTGACACTGTACACGAGCGTCACACTTTAGACCAGTTCACGGCTTTTTTATCGGTTGCAATGTAATGGCTGCTTCGAATACAACAGAAATATCGGTACCATCCAGAACTGCTTCTGCCACTTTACTAGTGGAAACGACATCAACCGGGACCAGCAACGACGGAGATGGAGACGTCCGAGCAGGAAGAAGTAACTCCTCAGCTTATCCACATCGTTTGGGCTCCGATATTCCCGACATCCCTAACATACCCTCACCTTTGTTACGACCGCCAAACGTTGGACAGAAGTCGACTGGTCTTACTGTGGCTGCGGAGTCGAACGCTCATTTTCCGTTTTCTTCTTCTTCTGTTATAAGTGAAAGCGTTGGTAAGTATTAGCTTGGTAAGTAAGTATTAACGATTGGACCTCACTGCCGAGTGAGCTCAAGAGACTGATGCCAAACTTAAACTCAAACAGTTTTTATTGAACCATTTTAATCTCTAGTTAGTACTTTTAATCTTAGTTTTTAGCCGTAGTTTGTGGTATTATTTCTTAGTCGTACGTTGCTATTTTTAGCTATTTATATCTTTTTTTTTCTAGAGGAACCTCCTGAATTAACCACCTTTGGGTGATTGGAGGCCTCTTAAAATACATGTATTATTTTTTTTATTATTATTACTTGTTTGTTATTATAATTTTTATTATGCGTTTTGTTAGATCGATGAGTTCTCATAGGATAATTTATAAGCTCAAATGTATAAAAGTGAAGAATGATCATTGCAGTATATTTTCCAATTTAAGCAATCGGAAAGAAGAAACCTGAAAAAAAGAATCAGGGCTTCAACGGGATTCGAACCTGTGATCTCCGCGATACCGGTGTGATGCTCTACAACTGAGCTATGAAGCCACACATTGAGAGAGAGATCAACTTATTGAGTTCATATCTTCCCGTGAGGAATGAAATGATGTAATGTATATGCTGCAGGTCAAAATGAAATTTAGGTTAAAATGAAATTCCCTTGTTCTTAACCCTGATTATTCATGGATCATGAATAATTAGGGTTAGAGGACAAAGGAAATTGAGAATTAAACTAGGTTAAAATCAATTTAACGTGAATTTCATTTTGACCTGCAACATATACATGTATACGAAATAATCCATATATGAACTGTGGTTGTACGTAGATGAAAGTGAAGTATGATCATCGCAGTATATTTTCCAATTTAAGCAATCACTTCTTCTTTCCGTTTGCTTAAATTGGAAAATACATGTATACTGCGATGATCATTCTTCACTTTCATCTACAGCCCCAGTTCATATATGGATTATTTCGCATATACATCACATCAAGCTCAAATGTATGTCACAAACAAGAAATTTCAGCATTCACGTTGACTTACTGTACATACATGTACATGTACACCTGAAGACGTTAATTAAGTCAGTCGTGAGGTTGCAGGTTGAGACTTTTTTTAGAACTGTTACACATGGTTTGTCAGTTATGACATCTTGTTCAACCAGCTTAGAATAGAGTCTGTTACTAGGTAGTGCTTTTAATAGGACCCAGCACCCACCTGGAGCTCCAGTGGGTATTCTGTTGAAAGCCAGTGGTTTTGGTAATAATATTATTGTTTCTTCTGTTTGAATAGTGCCTTTGTCACCAGAGGCCTTTTTTGGTCATACATGTAACACCATAATATGAGCTTAACTAGTTTATACATTTAACATTTTGAGGTCCAAAAAAATTATTTCCTCCCTTATGATCCTAAAATATTAATCTTACCTCTTTTTAAAGATTTAGCAAATGCCAATTAGTTTAATAATAATGCTAGTTTATGTCCACTGTCTTACATGTATGCATGATTGTTAGGAGAGTGTTTCTGCACTGTAACTACTAACATTTTTATCCTCCTCACCTCTCTCCTTGATATTGTATTGATACTTAATTTTTTTCACAAAGTGGACACACCATAATGTATAGATCTGCAAGCCATTTCATTTCAGGGCTTGAAAAGGATTTAAAACCCAGCTTGCCCTCCTTTTGTTTTAAGCAGCTACTCAAAGGCTGGCCACTCCTGCTGGAATTGAAAGAGCACCTGAAGACCTTGACAGTGTGATAAGAAATCAAGTTGGTCGACAAGTGGATAAAGTGTTTGTACGTAATGAAGTGATAACATCCATTTATCTTAAACTTAGTTATTTTTATAGTTTCTGTCAGTAATTTTATTTAAGAAGTAGAAAACATGTACATGTTTCTGTTGTGTTCTAGAAACACGAGCCGGCATGTGAGTTTTCTCCCAAACTTTCACAAAATAATGTTTCTATAACTCGATAGAAACACAGAGAACATGATTTCTACAGGTACATGTATTTCTTTTAGAAAATACTGCACTAAAAAAAGAAAATTGTTTACTTTATCGTCAAAAAGGTATATTTTCCTTCTTGCCCCATCATTACATGTACAATGTATGTCAACAGCTCATGCTAAAACTGTACATGTAGTTCTACATGTATATTTCTATCAAGTTATAGAAACATGATTTTTAACCAGTCAAATTGCATGTTTTCTTGAGGCTGTTTTGTAATGTAGTTTACAGAAACTTCAAAGTTTATTTGTATCAGAGAAATGATTTTCTGTATCCATTCATCTCATACATTGTAGTCTGGGGCCATCAAAGATCTTCAAGGACACCTGATATCAAAGGCCAGTGAGGTTGACCAGCTCAGAGTCGATGAATTCTGGCGATAGTACCGATCTTGCAAAACAAGTTTCGTTTCAGTTCATTCGCACGGATGTAACATGGCAATTCAACATGCTAAAAAACATTTCACCGACTGGTGCGATGCTATGTTCCAATAATTCACTAACGTCTTTGCGTTCGTTTCCTCACACATTTAACTTCATTTCTTCATAACCCCAGTCCACTAAAGTTTTTCGTTTGCAATGACAGTGTTGAAACCAGCGAAGCAAGT
This sequence comes from Micromussa lordhowensis, assembly GCA_964020085.1. Lineage (NCBI taxonomy): Eukaryota > Metazoa > Cnidaria > Anthozoa > Scleractinia > Lobophylliidae > Micromussa > Micromussa lordhowensis. The sequence continues at coordinate 24,147,063 of OZ026603.1, read as the reverse complement.
TTCAATTAAAGCCTCTTCACGCCGTATTAGCAGGAATTTCACGAAGCATACATTGCGGCAAACCCGTCGCAAGAAATAAATCATTTTCTCGCAAGCCAATTGCTTGTAATGTATTCCAAAATATATGCTTCAGTGGTTCTCGCGAGACGAGTCTCTCGTCTCTCAAGATGAGACTCTCGTCTCGCGAGACGTCAGAAACGAGAGGTGGTAACTTACTTTTGAGCGGTACTGTATGTCAACAGCTCATGCTACGTGTACATGTAGTTCTATGTTTCTATCAAGTTATAGAAACATGACTTTTAACCAGTCAAATTGCGTGTTTTCTTGGGGCTGTTTTGTAATGTAGTTTACAGAAACTTCAAAGTTTATTTGTATCAGAGAAATGATTTTCTGTATCCATTCATCTCATACATTGTAGTCTGGGGCCATCAAAGATCTTCAAGGACACCTGATATCAAAGGCCAGTGAGGTTGACCAGCTCAGAGTCGATCTTGAAAACATGGAAGTAAGTTAATTTTGACCTCAGGGTTGAAAATGACCAGGCAAAGAAATTCATGTGGTCTGGAAAATATTTAACAATTATTTCATGATCATGCATTGGGTATGAGATGATAGATATCCAATAAGCGTGAGTGGTATAATTGTTTTAATGATAACGCCCCCAAAATAAAGAAAAAATTAAATTAAACTAAAAATGCCACAAACACTTACATGTATGCATAATTGCTAACGATATTTGTAGAACATGCTATAATTGCTCATATACTATGATGGCTAAGCCAATGAAAACTGTTGAATTCTATTATCCATGACCCAGTTTTTAATAAAATACAATAGTCAACACAATGGAATTCAAGCCTTTCTATCAATAGGAATTGCTTGCTTCTCAGTAGGACTTCATTGCATTGTTTGTTCATCACAATTATAAGTACAGTGTATTTGTAGGTGTCTCTTAACTAAAGGTGATTCCCTTGAAATTGTTCTAGTATCAAACTTTTTTTGAAACTTGGCATAGTTAAAATGGCATAGTTAAAATGGGGTCACCGTGGTTGTTTACGTGTCGGCAGGCTCTTAAAATAGGTTTTTTTTTCTGGTTGCGCATTAAAAATTTGAATCATCATACAGAACGATTACTTGAAAGGCACAAAATTTTATCTTGAAAGTAAAGCATCTTATTTCCACATAAGTAGTATTGCTTCATTTAAGCCATTTTTGATTGCCTGGTTGCGGGAATATTGCATTTTTTTGGACAGTTACGTGGTTAGATTGAAGTCCTCGTGTTGGTCAAAATACACCCAGTATGGAACTATTTTGCCAAAAAAATCATGTTCTACCATCAAACTTTTTTATTTCTTCAAATATGTTCTTTATTAGACTACAGTATTCTTAGCAAATACCAAAACAAAAAATTGGGGGTCACCGAGCTCGTTTAATAGAAAAGGAGCACATATTTCGCTATCGAGCTTTGTTTGAGGGAAATCTCTTAGGTTTTGTACAGGCATGCACTTGTGTGCGCATGCTATTTTTAAAAAAAAATGACGCGAAAATCATGCGCAGTAGGGATGCGCAATGCAATACTAAGGAATTACCTTAAATTGAGTACCTGCAGCATGGTTGCAATGGTAGTCATGGGTCAAGACTTCCATTGAACACCCATTGCTTTGATCATCACTAGTGACAAACTGGTTGCTTTGTTGGTGAATTGTACCAACAGGCAACAAGTTCGCCAGTCATGACAGGAGTCCATCTAGCATACTCAGGGATTACAGTTGTCACTGTTGACAACCCTCAGTGACAGCCTAGTGCTTGTGTGAAAAAATCATTGACTTCAAGAGCATGTAAGTTAGTTTTCAGTGTGTTCTGTAATTATACAACACTACTGATGTTATTCTTATGTTACAGCACAAGGAGAAAGATATGTTTTCTAGCATTTCCAAACAAACTGATTTCCCAGCCAGGACTAAATCCTCTGGTCACCAGTAAGTTCATACATTACATACTGTGCAACATGTGCTGTTTAATTAGTGCAGTATACTGTGTATTGAGTACAATACAGCTGTTTCAAGAAATGTTGTCACCCCAAAGTGTAAAACCATGGATAGCAATGCAGATGTCAGAATATGGTAGGGGTTGGAGTGGTTTTCATTTCATCATTGAGGTTTGCAGTGTCTGTGTTTCAGTACGATAGGTGAAGATAACATGAATGCATAATTTCATATCTTTTCCTTTTTTTCAACTGAAGTGCTGTGAATTCAACTCTTAAATCGAACAGCATTGAACACACTGCCCATAATACTTTTCAGCATAATTGCACCAATTTTAATTTTCCCCTGCAGTTGAGCATCCATTGCAAGCTACAATAGATCCAGTCCAATACTGGGAATACAAAAATGATCTAACAGTATGGACATTTATTATATGATGTTTGTAGCTGATATACATGTAACATGATTGGCTAATACTAGGGTATTATTCCCCTTTAATGCCCACTGGCTGATTATGGGCCTGCAAAAGCCAAGCAAAAAATCATGTAATAAACAACTTATTGACCTTGAATGTTCGGTCTTTATGGGAAAATCTGAAACCATGGCCTTGCCATATTGACCTTGCGATCACTCATTCAATACGACAAGGTCTTGGTCTGAGATTTTCCTGTAGAGACCTCACTCTAGGTTAATTGGCAGGGTGCTTGTGCTCCTTCACATTGGGTACCTGTAACACGTGTGTAAAGTATACTTTGTGCTGTCTAAATGAAATTAAGTTGACCCAGTGATGACTCTGACTAATTTCTCACCTCAGTCTCAGTATTAGCTCCACTCACGGTGGTGGACCTCTTCAAACTGGAGGTCTGGGAATCAGGACTGTTGGGTACCCGGTTTTAGGATTTGGAAACATTGGAACAGAGTTCGGTCTTCGAGAATCCAATGCTCAGATGGAGGATTTGAAAAGAAAGTTAAAAATGGTAATTATGTTAGTGGAATTCTTATTTTTCAAAGCCTCGATATCTTGGGAGCTGGGGTGGCACAGTGGTGAGAGCGCTTGCCTCCCACCGATGTGTCCCGGGTTTGATTCCTGGACCCGGTGTCATATGTGGGTTGAGTTTGTTTTTGGTTCTCTACTCTGCTCCCAGAGGTTTTTCTCCGGGTACTCTGGTTTTCCCCTCTCCACAAAAACAAACATTTCCAAATTCCAATCTGATCCTGGAATGCACGGGCATTTCTGAACGAGTTCTTGTGAACTCCTTGGTGCTCCGTGGGTAAACAAATTACATATTACAAACTCTATATTTACCAGTTTCCACATGTATCTGTTAACAGACCACCGAGCTTTGTGCAAAGCAAGATGCATATTACAGAGACGTGGTCAGTGAGTTAGAAAATCGTCTGAAAGAAACTGTTGCAGGAAGAGATCACATCCTTGCTCTCAGGTAAAAAGGAAAATGTTCATTGTAAAAAGAAAAAAATACATGTAAGTTTGTGTTCAAACCTTTGTGACCGAGATTGAAGCACCAAACGTGAAATTCATTTACTATTACTTTTGAAATGCAATTGATTTAAAAAATGGTTTAATCAGATCAGATTGTGTTTGTAAATGAGAAGCCATTGTCATCTGAGATACAGTCATGGAATTTCGTCATTTAGCCGGTATGACAGCCATTCTACCTCCGGTGGAATAAATTGTATAATGTACGTAGAAACCAACGCATCTTGCGAAAATGTCTTCTACTGAGGCATGACACGTCTTTCAAAGCTGGCTTTCTTGCCTGTATCATTTTTGAATGAACCTCTAAATTTGATATTCAGTAAATTGTTTTGGTTTTTTTTTTTAATGCGCCTTTCAATAGCATACAGACTCTAAAACTGTCGGATGAGCTTTGAATTTTAGAGTCCGCATGTTATTGAAAAGTGCAGTAAAGTAATTAATTTAACCTACATGTGCTTTGTTGCTTTTATGAACTGTATATATTGTTCAGAGAAAATGAAGCCGCGGGTCAGCTACAGCTAATTCATGAACTGGAGGCTGGACTGAGAAAACAACAGCAGATGATAGATACAAAGGATACGGTATGTTCAGCAGTCATGCACGTACATGTACTCAAAGAAAGTTGACAGTCTTGTTTTTCTTGTTGTGAGGCGGGTCTTTTCAAGACTAGTTAATTAAGAAACATATCTAGATGCATTTTTATTGGCTGTGTCGTCTTTGGAGACTTACATGTACATGCATAGTCATATATCTAGAGTGCAAGGTTACTCGAAGGTAATTTGTACAGTAAGTGCGTTCACATGCTGCTTGAGGAACTCGACTATCATCGGCCATTTCCGAGTTACATTGTGTCTCTGTTTCAAAACGAAGACTCGTTTTGAGACAGAGGCACAAGGGAACGGTAGATCTAATCCGGAGGTCGTGGGTTCGATTCCCACCGAGGTCAAAAGATTTTTTTCTTTACCTCGTGTGGTTCCCTGATTCCCTTTACTAGGGCTAACGCCCAGTGGGTTATTCACGGGTTTATTTAGCACTTAAATTTACACTTCAGAGTTAATTCTCTGTGTCATCATTTGTGTTCTTAGTGCTACGCGGCACAACATTCATATACATACATGTATACAAGGTATTCGGTGCTATGGGACCAACACGAAAAACGGCAAAAGAAAGACAGTTCTGCGCACTGCCGCTCATCTACAAGGACTGGAGCCGAATGCCTAGCATGGAATGCTTATACTGTACATAACCTTTAATATAATGAACTTTTTCTTGTTTTATTTCAGGACTTAAATTCCATGGAATCCAGCATCAGGGAACTCGAACAAGACTTAGCTGGTCACAAGTCTTTCTTTGACAAAATAAAGCGCATATCACTTGAGGAAGAAAAGAAGAGATTTCGTTCAAGCTTAGTAACTAGTGCACTGGAGAACAATGTTTCTGTGACTCAGATCGGTGATGCGCTTATTGAAATCCTCCAAAAGTGTCTGTTTGAAGATGATAATGAGAAGAAGACACTGCAGTCAAAGTTAAATGGGGTAAAGGGCCTGGTTGCCGAATATTTTGTAACTTACACTGATTGTAAGCAGCTAGGTGTTAGATGACAAGTATGTGCTTACTCATTAAGTCGGAGCTAAAATGAACAAAGAAGCTTTAATTTCTCATCCCTTCACTTTCAAATAATAGCTCAGTTTTATGATTTTAGATTTTCCCATGACAGGCTTTCTGAAATGGTCTCCAATTTGGCAATTTAACCTTCAACATTCTGATTGTGGCAGGTTGAGGCAGAACTTAAGAGCACAAGAGAACAAACGGATAACAAACAAGAAGAAATGCAGAGAGAATACAAGGCGAAGTAAGGGAATGTTCTTGCAACGTGAGAAAATGCCATTAGTTAATTCATGTGAAATGGAAATTTAGAAGAATCATTTAAGTAGACTTGCACTTCCCATTGAAGTTAGTTGTTTTCTTTTGTTTAGGATCTCAAAGTTGGAGGAGGAACATAGCCAAGCGTTAGAATCCTCAGCTAACAAGATAACAGTTGTTAAAAAAGAGCTGGAGACTTTTCAACAAGAAACAGACAAACTCAGGTCCGTGGCGTTCCCATTTTATGTTGATTAACGCATTCTCCTGTGTCACTTAAGACAGCATCTGCACTACGCCGCCGGAGAAATTTGAAAACGCAGCTTTATTTCTACGGTTAGGCCTACTGGCCACACTAATCCGTCACGGAAACAGAGCTTTCCGAGAACCGGAGGAATTTTAAAACGCCGGCTTTTTGTTTTCGTCTGGACGGAGAACATTTTAAAATCAGAGCTTTTTGAAAACGACAGCCTCACGATAATCATGTGATTTGCCTGGCCGACTTTTCGTCAAACGCAAATCCAAAATGATCCGTGCTTGTTGCGTTTTCAAATTCCTCCAACGTAGTGTGGGCGAAAAACATTTTTCAGTGATGCGTTTTCAGCGTTTTCAAATTACTACGGCGTTTTGTGGACGGGGTTTTAATCGCCTCTTAAATGGTATTTTAAAAGAAATTCACCTGGCTTTGGTGTAAACTATATTCTACATGCAGACACGATTATTAACAGCAGAATTACATGTAAGGTGAATTTGTTAATGTGTGCCATAATCGGCTACGTGTCGTTGGGAAATATTTTATGTGCTGTCCTTCTTTCCTTTTTTCATTTTTGTTTTTATTTCTAATTAAATGAAAAATGTGTTATTTACTCAGAGAGCAACACCAAACAGAAGTGTCCGCTATGGAGGACAAAGTGAAATGGCTTGAGCTAGAGCTTGAAAAGACAAAAAAATCAAGCAACGAAAGCACGGTACAATTTCAGACTAAGGTGGGTAACCTTATTATCTTGTTTCTCGGCTCTCAGTTCTCTCATTTCAATCACATGAAAACAGATAACACGCTCATTTCTAGACTTTTCTGCTGCTGGATCATTCAGGTCCCAGTCTATACTACACCGGAGAAATTTGAAAACGGAGGTTTCACTCTGAAAACGCTTCAAATGTTTTCCGCCGAAGGAATTTGGAACGCAACAATCACCGGTCATTTTGAATTTGCGTTTCAGGAAAACTCGGGCTGGGAAATCACCTTATTATTGTGATGTCATCGTTTTCGAAAAGCCACGTTTTCAAAATGTTTTCCGTCCAAATCGCAAAGCCGGCGTTTTCAAATTGCTCCGGTTTCAAGAGCGTATTCGAAAAAGCTTCATTTTCGTGACGGATTAGTGTGGACGGTAGGCCTAACCTTGGAAATAAAGCTGCGTTTTCTAATTCCTCCGGCCGGCGTAGTTTAGACGGGACCTCAGTCGCTTTTAATCTAGCGTAATAACAAATATTTTATTTTAACTCTTGCGAGGATCGTTGAAAGTGATTCTTTTTTTTTTAGTCCAAAGAACTGGAACTTTCTGTTCGTGAATTGACAGCCGAACTTCAAGTCGTAAAAGAGGAGAAACAAAACTTACTGGCCCGAGTTTCACAGGAGCAAGCAAATGTTATTGCGCTGAACGACAAGCTCAGCGCAACGGAAAAACTTCGGCAAGAAGCAGAGAAAAAGAACGAAGAACTGAGCAAAGAGTTCGTCACTCTTCAGAAAAAGCACAGCGAAGAAGCAAACCATTTAAGAGCTAATGTTGCAGAGAAGGAAATGCTTGTAAAAGACATACGCGTCGAGAGTACACGACTGAGGGAGAGTGAAGTGGAAAAGGCGCTGAATCAGGAAAGAGAGAGAGCAAATGCTCGGCTCGATGGAATCTTAAAGGAGCTTACTAAGTCAAATCAAAATAGTTCGACCTTGACAGCGGATCTAGAAAATAAAAGACTCGAATTAGCCAAAGAACAAGAGGAAAATGTCAAAATGAAAAACGATTTGGAACTGAGAACTAAGGAAATGAATGTTATAAGAGAAGAGAAAATCCGTTTAGCTGAGGAGCTTGAAAAAACACACAACAGCGTTTCCAATTTGCGAAGGCAAGTCGAAGAATTTACAAATTCCTTAGAATTAAAATCAAAGGGCTTGGTAGAAGCTGAGAACTGTGTTGAAAAACTTCAGACTCAACTTAATGAAAGGGAGAGGACAATAGCTAGTTTTCAAGCGCAAGGGACTAACCTGGCAGAAATTCTCGAGAGGAATAGCCAAACGGGTGACTCACTGCAACGGGAGAGAGAGCAGTTAATTCGAACGTTGGAGGAAAGAATCGGCGAGGTGGAAGAAATGAAAGGTCATCGTGAAATTTTGGCCAAGAAACTGAGAGCCAAGGATAAGCGAGTCAAGGAGCTGGAAGAAGAGAAAAACTCTGTATCAAACAGTTTACAAATCAAACAAGAAGAGTTAGACGCCATGATGGAAGATCGGCGTAACATCATGGCGGAGCTAAAGCTGCGGCAAATTGAGGTGACAAAGTTGAAGGACGAAAATAGCTCGTTGAGTTCTCTGGTTGAAGGAAAACACGGAGAACGTGAGAAAGAGATCACTAAATTGATCTCTCGACTAAAAGGTATCATGAATAATTATAATACTATTTCAAATGTCCTCGCCGTTGCTAGCATTATGGATTGGTACATGCCTGCAGCCAAAGATAAAATACATCATGTTGCGTCCACAGTACGCCGGGGATATTTCAAAAAGGCGTTTTCACTTTGTTTGAGGAAAACTCGGGCAGAGAACTCACGTGATTATCATCATCCGATGATGTCTTCGTTTTCGAAAAGCCCCGTTTTCGAAATGTTTTCCATTCTCACTAAAACGCAAAGCCGGCGTTTTCAAATTCCTCTGGTTTGAAGAGCGTTTTCGAAAAGCTTCGTTTTCGTGACGGATTAGTGTGGACGGTAGGCCTAACCGTAGAAATAAAGCTGCGTTTTCAAATTTCTCGGGCATAGTGTGCACGGGGCTTTTATCTCAATATATTCTCGAGTCATAATCCTTGTCCGCTTTAAAGTAGACTGCAAGTATGTATAATTATTTTATCTCGTATACTGGTCATTGAGTAAAAACCAAAAGGACAAGCCACAAAGTAGTGGAGGTAGTCATTTTCCGCTCGCACTACCGCATTATGCCCGACGACTTTGAAGAAAATTAAGAACCATTCGCGATCTCCCTGTTTTGGTTTCTGGTTTAACCCCTCTGATGTCTTGTTTCGATGTTGTCGTTGTGTATACATTTACAGTGGCGGATCCAGACCTTGAGCTAAGGGGGGGGGGGGGGGGCGGTCTTGATTTACTTGCCATGGCGGCCATTTTCCTTTCAGTCATTTCGTCTTTTTTTACCCCGGGCCCCTCCCCTAGATCCGCCACTGATTTACTTCATTACTGGCGTTTCCTGGAGTTGGAGAAAATTCTGTAAGTCAACATCTTACTGGCTTTTTCTACAAATGTTTCTTCTTGGATTTGAAAGGTTCTGAACAGGATTTAGCTTTGACCCGAAAATTACTGAAGACAAAGGGAGACATGAGCGGCAAAGGTATGTCATCGACATTGGAGAACAATTCATCTATTCTAATGTAAAAAAAAGCCCAGCAGGGCAAATGCTAAGATCTCCTGCCTTTCTATAGCTATTAACGTTTACTACCTAATACCTGCATGCGTGTAAATGTGAGAGGGCGAAAAAAATAAAGTAGGTTAACTGCATGACATATAAGTTCATATAACGTCGTGAACTTGCTTCCAGTTGTGAAGTTCTCAGCTACTGCAAGGTCCACTGTATGTCTGATTATGGACATGAGACCACAAATAGAGTCTTGTCGTGCTCTCCAGTCATTGTAGTAGTTTTTGCTTGCTTTTGAAAGGAGTCAACTTTGCAACAAAATCCGAACTCTTAGACTATGATATTCGCCGTGCTAATCAGAGAAAAACTGTGTAGAATATCCAGTGGAAACATGCTCCTTTTTTTGAATCGGACTGGACTGGCGAAAGGCTAAAGGCTTTTCTGATACTGTCCTTACTCTGCAGCTGTTCGAGTGGCTGGAGCCATGCAGCAGGAAGTGACCGCGAAACGTGGGGAATTAGACGCGTTGCAAAACAAGTAAGTTGTCAGGAATGTAATTATAATATCAGAGTTACGAACGCGATTTACGTGACTCTGTCACGCTTTATCGCTTACAAGCGTTGTTTCCTCGACTGCTTGCGAATAATGTCTTGTTATTGTTTGTTTTGCAGAATCCATTGGTTGACAGAAAGCCTTAATACTGCTTCCAAGGTAGGAACCATTACCATTACGTACAACGCGAAGTTTGAACAGTGCGTATTAGGTCAGGCTTCATTAACTTAAAGGGCCATTGTCACGATAAAGCGCATGTGTGGTCTTGATTGACACCAATTTGTTTTTAACCAATAAACATCCTAATACTATCACGCGCTACGAATTCGCCGCGAGTCAGCTTGGAGTTTAATTTCACGTGCCTTTCGAAAATCTCTTTATCCACTGGCTTTTGACCTTTTGTTTGTAAAGAATATTTATCATGTTTATGTTGTGTGAAGGCCGTGTCCGTTGAATACAAGCCCCCTGCACTTTACTTTCTTCCAACTTGCAATGCACATCTGCCACTATATAGTTTCTGATGTTCGTCCTCCTATCATGCTTTTCTTCGTTGCCATTTCTTTTTTCTGTCGAAATTTTCGTCCCTAGCCGCTTCGAAAACCCCCTCTCGAGGATAGCGATATCCTCAACGGTATTCAACTCAAAACACAAAATATGCCGTTAAAATCTCTCATAGATGACTAAACAGTCCTCCAATAGCGGTATTACTATTTTCACACGCCTCGCAAGGTCGATGGAGAAGGATTTTTTTCACAAATATCAACTTTGAAATATGTTCCGTCGGATAAGAAATCAAACTGCCGCACTTGCGCAGAAGGGTGTCAAATGCCCTTTAAGCTTTAGTTCTCTCACAAGTTCCTCTGTTGTTTTAGGACGCGCGCTATTACGAGAGGAGAAGCAGCGACTTGTCGGGAACGGTAAAACAACTGACCGTTGAACGAGACCAGCAGGATCTTGAGCTGCGAGCGATCCGAGAACAGAATGATGAAAGCAAAAAGCAGATTAACCATATGGAGCAAGCGCTTGAAAAGGTGCGATTTTAAACCAATGATTGGCCATAAACGCCCATTTTGGAAATCAAAGAAATTTAATTGCTTAAATAGACAGTTAACGATGGTCCCAGCCAAAAAGTCTGCATACGAGCCAAGTGGCCCATCAGGCCAGAGCTTATCCCGGTTTCTGTAGCATGAAGCGACTAGGAGTATTTCTACTCTTCCCTGGATGGGATGCTAGTACATCGCGGGGTTTCCCCCAGCATTAAGTTCACCGGTACCCATTTATACACCTGGGCGGAGAGAGGCACCGTGAGAGTATAGTGTCTTGCCCAAGAACACAACACACTGTCCACCGCCAGATCTCGAACCTGAACTGCTAGATCCGGAGTGGAGCGCACTAACAATGAGGCCACCACGCCTCCCATAGGTCAATAAATATTTAACCTACCATAAGTGAACACTTTCTGGTACCAAGTTCCCAGGTCTTAGAAAAGGAATGTCATCTGCCTTCCCAAACAGGTGGATAATGAGTAATGGTTAGCAACACCGCTCACGACATTCAATCACACATCGTAGTTTTGCTACAGGTCAGGAAATTATCTGGGGAAGTTAAATTCTTCCAGGTCAGGGAAAAGTTTGAGTCAAGGAAAATTTGCATTTTGAAGAAAAGTCAGGGAAAACTATATACTTCCAAAGTCATTTGCTTTAATATACGTCTTTCTTTTCGAAGGCTGCTCTGAAACACGCAGAGTCGCAAGGTGTGATCGAGAAGATGGAACAAGAGATGGCCAGACTAAAACTGAAGCACTCGCTCGAGGTGAAGGTACGCCATGAAGTGCGAATCAGGCTAATGCAATGGCATCAGTATTCTAGTAGAATTCTACCACAGTACCTGTAATTATAGTAAGCTGGAATCAGATTTCGCGTTACCTAGCGATGCAAGCAGGTGAAATGGCAATCTCGTTCCCATAGCTCGTTCCCATAGCTCTCGGCGGAGAAGGAACGTACGCTCTTGACGAATCAAAAACCAGTTTGATTTTGCGCATGCGTTCAAGTTCAATAACGGCTTCTACACATGCCGACAGAGAGTAACCGCTGCGACTATTATGCCGGCCACCTTCTTATTTCTCCCAGGGGTAGGCCTTTCCAAAAACATCCGGATATTTTTATGGGATATTTCGAAGTTTCCTAGATATTTAGAGAGTATTAAGATAGTTAGAAAATTTAATGATATTTAGAAACATTCAGAGTTTTTGGCCTAGCCCTGTGTTTCTTCAAATAATACTCCTGAAGGTCTTTGCAAGAAACAATCCAGTTCAGTGATTTCCCACTCGAAAAATGTATTCTATATCACTAAAAGCGCTAGAGCAGCAATTTTCCAAAATGATAGATGCTGGTAACATCGAATTGCCTAAATCGTCTTCCTGATTTCTTACTACTGTAAGGAAGTTTTGAACATTTTGGCCTGAGTAATAGACCAAATTCAAATTCAGTCTAACACAATAGACCTCAGCACGAGGCTCTGGGAAAAAAACACCACAAACTCTGTAGTTATTTTCCATATGTTAGGCGATTTTACTGGATATTTGTGGAAAGGCCTACCCAGGAGTCTCGATTTTCTTGTGCTCACCAAAGGGATCGAGATTGGTATAATGACGCCTGGAAGCTTCTATATCGCAACGTACTTTGAGCACGTAATTGAGCTCATTTATTGGTTTGTTATTCAAGGAACTTGAGCGGACCTCCAAGGCTCATCTTTCAATCAGGCCAGAAGCTGCATCGCTGGTTGAGCTTTTGACAAAACTGAATACTGGATTCAGGTAGGGGGCTTGCACGCATTTTTTCTGCAGTGGTCTAGTTTCTGTAATCCATTGCGGACTGCAATAGTTGTTTGTTTTATCACACAACAGCTCTCGTCAAGCAATGCTCTGAAAGACGCAAGCTACTGGAGGGTGACAAAAATAATTAAATCATTATAATTAACAACACTTAGAAATGCGTTCACCCAATAACTTCTTGTTTTTGTTCTATTTTGTCACTTGTTTGTTACCTCTAGATGGCCTCCGCTGACTACTCAAGCGAATTACAGCAGTGTTATGATACCCCAAAAGACCGCTCTGTCACAGTCGCTTCTGCCTCTGTCCCAAGGCTCACAGCCTGAAGTGGTGGAGTTGGAGACTGGGCAACTAGCGCAAGCTGGACAGTCCAGGGAGGTAAGGATTCTGTGGCTGTGTTAGTTTCTGTCGTGACTATTAGCAGGCCTATGCGTTTAGTGAAAAAAGGTTGTAGTAAGCCTTTTATGTGCCCGTACATTCTTATCTATCTTATCTGGTGGGAGGCGCGGTGGCCTCATGGTTAGTGCGCTCGACTCCGGAGCAAGCGGTCCGGGTTCGAGCCCTGGCCGGGGACAGTGTGTTGTGTTCTTTGGCAAGACACTTTACTCTCATAGTGCCTCTCTCCACCCAGGTGTATAAATGGGTACCTGCTATTTGTTGGGGAAACCTAACAAAATTGTGGGGGACTGACCTGCGATGGACTAGCATCCCGTCCAGGGGAAGTAGAAATACTTCTAGCCGCTTCATGCTACAGAAACCGGGATAAGCTCCGGCAGCTATGAAGGCTTCATATTCTTACTGCGTTTTAAATCTACAGGCAAGCGAAGCTTCTTCAAGAAAGAACGACGAAGTTACAGATGACCTGAAGATGTTACTACATGAAGTACGAAGCTTGATCACAAGTTTTCAAGCTCATGTTTCACAAACTGGGACCCCTGGCAAGACTCCAAGTACTGCGTTTGCGTCCCACGGGCCTCCTACTGAGCGAGCACTGTTGGATGATGGCCCTGTTCGCCCGGAAGAACCGACATCTAGGACAAAGGGTCGGAGAAAAATCGCTTCTGAGGTCGACCTCGGAAAGGAAAATTTTGATCCCATGACTGTGGGCGAAAGGAAAGGCGACGAACTGTCAGAGAGAAGGCATCGAAATACAGCTCAAAATGAGGGAATCCTGCGCCCTAAACCGGTTGTCTCTAGTGACTACAAACGTGATTTTGACAGAGAAAGAGCCTCGTCGACAGATGTAAATTCGAGGTTCAGCACCAGTTACGAACTCGACGACGTTGGCGAGGAAGTTCATGACTTTGCCCTTCCGCTTCACAGTTCATCTCCGAAGAAGGATAGTGCTGCCAGCAGCGACCTACTCAGTGAACATTCACCAACATTTGACAGGCCACCTTCGCCACTGTCTTTATCGATGCAAAGCGATGACTCTGATGTCACGTCGCTTTTAATCGACCAATCAACGTCTACTGCAGACACTGTAATCGCGCGCGAACTCCTGAACACGGCTCGCTCTTGGAAGCCGACGTCAAGTGCGTCCTCGGTAACTAGTAGTCAGCCGAGTTCAAGTGAAATGTCTGACACTGTGTCGTTATCAAAGAAACACTTACGCCCAGTTCCCCAGAACCTGAAAGTCAGAAAACGAGGTAGCGATACGAAATCTGCCCGGGCTTCGAACGGTCACAGAAAACAAGAACATTTTACATCAAAGAAACCAAATGAGAGAGCTTTTGAAGCCGGTAATAGTCTGTTTACCTACACTACTCTACCCAACCTAAACTTACTTTAGTTACCTTCCTTCTTTTCTATACATTTTTTAATCTTGTTCGTTTTCTTTTTCTCGTATTTCGTTAATTCGTTTCTCCTCTTTAGTAGTTTTTACTGACGTTAAATTCTTGACAATGTACCTTTCGTTCCAGCATCAGCACCCATACAGGCAAATCCATCGGCAAACGAACCAGCTTACAGACGCGCCGAGATGATCTTGCAATCGCTTGCTCAAACTGGACAGCAACTCACCAAGAAAAACAGAGGTACGCATGCGCCGTACATAGGCACATTTTCATTCTGCAACCCTTTATGACATCTTGAGCTTCAGAATGGTTGTGTCAAACGAGATAATCAGATGAGGATATTGTTCCCTGTGCATAGGGTTTACATGACAATGCATGAAAATTCAAAGATGACCCAAGTGAATAGTGTTTGTCAGTCGATGATGCTATAAGTCTGGTCCGTTGAAAGTGATTGGTCACTTTAGCCATGATGGTATTGGTTGAAAGACTCGTGTAAAGTTTGTCGTCAGTCATTGGTCAGTTTCGAGCCGTCTTTTATTAGTCAAATTGGTTGGTTTGAGGTCCGTGTATAGTTAGTCAAATTAAGTCGGTCTGTTAGAAGTCCGTTTGTCGGTTTCGTTTACGTCTTGGATAAGTCGTTTGTAAGGCGTCGGTAGTTGTTGGCATCTGTTTAGCGGCGTTTGTTCTAAGTTAGTGTACCAGCTTTCCAAAGTCAGTCGTTGAAAATGGTTCATACTGTAGGCTAAGCATTGAGCAGTGTCCCAGTCAATGTTGTGGTTTGTCAGTTGATGATGTACAACAATGTGATTGTTGACATCACCATTTCTTGTGTTCAGTCAGTCTCGTGTTGAGGTTTCTGCCAGTCTCACCGATGTAGGAAGCCTGGCAGTCGGAGCAGTTGATCTTGTAAACTGTTCTCTGTCTGTTGTTGGGTTCATCCCTGTCTTTAACGTTGGTCAGTAAGTGTCGTAACGTAGTTATAGGTTTGTGGGCAACACGGATGTTGTAGGGCTGTAGGATCCGTGGGATGGTCCCAGAAGTGCCTTAATGTAAGGTATAGTCACTTTAGTAACAGGTGTCGAGTTCCTGTTCGTTGCGTCAGCTTCGATAGGTCGGTAAATGTTTCGTCTAATAAAATCAGCGTTGTAGTTGTTCTTGTGTAAAACATGTTAAGAGTATTTGTTCTCGTCACGTAAGCTGTCCGGTGTGTCGCAGACTAGTTGCGCTCCTCTCTTCAAAGTTATTATAGTCGTGGCTTTGTGTGAAGTCGGGTTTTAGGATGATTACATCTGTCGGTATGCGTCGGTTTGTTTGTTTGTTTTTCTTTTTTTAGCTTTCTTTTTTTTTTCTGCTTCCATGCACTCTATCTATGTTGGCATTCACATTTCATGTTTTTCTTTCACAGAAATTGAACACTTGTTGAAAGAACAAGACAGAAGAATCAAAAAGTGCCGCAAAAATGAGGACAACATACATGCATTGCTGTCGTGAATACAACAACATGAAAGTTTGGGAATTTAGTGATGCCCTCAACCTTCGATGAAGCCCTCTTGGAGTAAGGGTGGAGGGACGTAGCTCCTTCCCTCCAACCCCTACTCGAGCTCCTGCCCTCCACTCCCCTTCTTCAACAGAACTTGCTCGCAGGCAGGTTGGGACCGCGAGGAAGCTATTATGTTCTCTGTTTTAGAATTGTACAATTGGTCTTCCCCGAATGCGAAGACAACATACCTTGCATGTTTTGTTGTTATTAAACTGTGGCATGGGTAAAAGACTTGAAACTTGTCAATCGGCTTTGACTGTTCGTCGCATATTTATTTAAGAATTATGAAATTTCTACAAAGAAGACTGAATAAAACCCTGAATATTGTTATCATCAAAAACAATACGTATGGGCTATTGACCAAGTGTGAGGTCAAGATGGCTGGATATTGGCCGAGTTCTGTTTTTTGCGTGTTTATGGACCGAGACGGAGTCGAGGTCCATAAACTTAAAACACACTAAAAAAGAACGAGGCCAATATCAAGCCATCTTGACCGAGCAAGCTTGGTCAATAAAGGATTTATTACATGGCTTTTGGGGAAAGTTTTCTTGCGGGACAAGGCGGGGATAATCCCGAGCGAGAGAGATGGCTTCATCTTGCTCGGTCGGGTAGCCAATCACAGCGCAGGATTTGATTCATCTTGCCCGCTCGCCGAGCTAGCCATATAATACGTGGATATATTGCCGTTAATACATTCCTCCGTCCCACCCTTCGTGCCTCTGTCAAAGTCCTTCTGTTGACTTATTTTCCATAAATAATTATCTCAGTCCTATGAGTCACCCGGCAGTCATATAAGGTCACTAAATCGTTTACAGTTGAGATAGCTAAGACTGTCAAGCAAACAAACAAATGACTGACATCTTTGATAAATTTCCTTAGATTTAATCGACTGGTTCGCTCTTATTACAATTTTAAACTTTCTATTTCCACTGCGATGTGCACGTCATTTAAAGATATTTGGTATAAACATCACATGTGAAATTATGTAGGGATAAAAAAAAAAAAATAAGTAATAATATTAAGCTTAATATTTTCTTGATATCTAATTTGTCTTGGAAACACCCTTTTTTAAAAATCTCCAACAACTGACAAATAATGCTCTTAAAAACCTACAAACGAAGTTGGTGTGTAAGCTAGTGTTCTTTCGAGTGCGGCCTTAAATTACTGTGCTTAGTCAAATCAGTGTTCCCTGTTTTCGTCGATCTGTAGGCCATCATGTCTTGCGAGACTATTTGATCCAGGTTAGTTGAACCATGTGAGTCAGCCATCTTGTATCCTCACAGATTAAAGCTTAAAACGACTTGACTAAATACAGCAGTTTAAGGCCTCACTCCAAAGAACACTAGATACTCCAACATGCTATCGAAGGACAACATTCAAAATGAAACTAGTGTGTGTTTCACATATATGTACTGTTGGTACTCAACAAAATTTAATCAGTTTGCAAATCAGAAAGACCTTTTGAAAGAAATTCCAATATCTACATAAATTTCTACATCTTTTGGATAAAGTGTATATTTACTCCCCTGTGCCGCACTGGTACGTTATGAAGTTAAGCATCCTGCAATCAAACATGACTCAAAATCAACTGAAAGCAAGGCAAAGTAAAAAATACGGTTCAAATGTTCTAACTAGACATTAAGGAAAATGTCAAATAGTTGATTTTAGCATTTATCAGTAATTGATTGTAGGAAACTGAAGAGCAGTGGTTTCTTTCGCTTTGGTAGTTGTTTAAAAAAAGGCGGGAGATGGTCAGACTCTTTACATACATACATACTTGATTGAACCTCCCCAAAGGGGCTTTTCAGGAACAATAATATTTACAAAGTAATAATTTACAATTATTTAAATTATTTAAAATATATGAAAAAAATTACTAACTAACTCACATCACTATATCAATCACATCCTAAAAAATCCCTCCGGAGTTTTACTAGAAAGCTTTAAAATCGATTCCAAGGAATTCCAGATGCTGATAGTTCGGTAATAAAAAGTTCTGTGTCCAGAAGCAGTTTTAAAAAGAGGGACATTTAACAATTGGGAACTCTTGGTTGTGTATCTATTTACATCACAACGTTTGCTGAAAAGGGTGCTTAGGTATTCAGGGGCGCGACCATACATACATAGCATTTCGATAGTAAAGCTGACTGGATACTGGAAGCCACCTAAGGCGTTGTAGTTCAGGCGTAACATGATCATATTTCTCATTTCTCATCTTTCCTTCACTCTTTTTAGCGGTAATGTTATGTTAAAAATTTGTCATCACTGTTCTATATAGCAATATCCAAAAGTGGTCTCCGTTGCTCCATGGGCCATTCCGGGCTACCAAGCTGGAACGATAGCTTGATCAGAAACACCACCAACCGAGCCAACTGAGACAGAATCGCGAAGATAACCAAAACGGACACTAACACAGGGACAAAGGCCAAGCTAATCACTTCAAACCACTCCAGAGTGTCCAGATAAGATCGGTAAGGCCCGTCAACAGTGATACCAAATGCGAGCAGGGTCGCTTTTGTCAGATTTATTATGGCAATCAAAGTTAAAGTCGTCAAGGACAGTGTTTCAGATTTGTTGGCTATGGGGTCACGATATGGATTCTTCATAACATGATGAATGGTCATCAGTAGACATGCTGCAGCCATAGAAACCATTCGCGCCATCGGACATGTAATGAACGATTGGCACGTGAGGAGAATTAATCTTCGGCCGATTAACACGCTCTCCCAGTACAGTGTTCCTTTATCTTCATTGTTTGGCGGTCGGAAAGGATCATGTAGTACTTCTAAGACATCTTTATTCACAGCCTGTGTCTTGGTGCTTTCCTGCCCTTTAAGCTTAAGTATTTTCTTAAAAAACCAGATGACGAGGAATGGTAATGGAAGCATACAGGCAGCAAGAAATTCATTTGCAGTTATAGAAGCCCTGTAAAGCTTGGAGGATCCACAGTAAAGAACAATGACGAAGGGAACCACAAAAACAACAATGAAAGCGAGAAGAAAATACTGCCACCACTGCATACATGGAACATTTGCATCAATGAATAGCCACTTTTGGGATTCAATAGAGACACACTGCATTAGCTTTAGCGATGTTTCTGCCAACCTTTCGTAACCTAGCAACAGTACTTCCATGACAACGGCCATGTAATGGATGAGGGCTGGCTTTTTTTTTCCCCTTAACATGTTGATGACAGAATGGATATAATAGATAAGAACAACATCGGCCATTGTGATAAAAACTGTACCCGAAAGAAAAAACTGTTTTGTGACGGCCGTCAGTCCTTGAAAAGGGCAACCAATTCCTTTGTTAATGGTGCGAACTTGGAAATTAAATGCGGCAATCACTGTATGAATAAACGGCATTTTTTCAAGGAGGCTTTCAATGGAACCAACCATCAGTATTTCGGCAGCTTGGTAGAAATAAAATGTAATTTTGATGTAGCCGCTGTCCGAGTGTTGATCGCTTCGGCCCAAGTCATCTTCTTGATGATTTTCTTCTTTTCTTCTAAACCATAATATCTGATTTCCAAGAAAAACTAGGATTGGAGGTTTCAACAGTAGGTAAAGAGCCAGTCCAGTTGTTAACAAAATCATCAAAATCCAAAACCAATAGTTATTGCATTCCTCATTCATACGGCATTCTGTTGAAAAGAGACTCTCACTGTATCCTGGAGTGCATTCACCACACAGAGTACCGCTTCTGTTTCCCTGACAACTGTTGTAATCTCCCTCTAACGTTGATTTTTGGCAGTAATGTTCTGGACAAGTAATGAATCTTAGTGATGGTGGGTCGCTGGATATTGGATAACCCCAAAAGTTTGGCTTAGCAGCTACGTTCCTTTGAACACAACTGGCACCAAAAGGACATTGTAGACAAGTAATTGTGTTGTTCACAATCAAGCCACGTGATACTCCTTTTTGAATACTATAAAAACCCTGATAACACATCTGACAAGAGTATTTCAGAACGGTGACATTTATTATGCAAACGCTGTTGTTTTGTTCTGTATATACAAAATGTGTCGTATTATCCAACAATAGCTGGCTTCCGATGGTACACCGGATTGTCGAACTATAGTCCATGTATACGTAACCTCCATTGGAAATGTCTAGTACGGGATGTGAATTCCTTTGGGCAGCAAATGACACCATGGTTGTATTTTTCAGATTTATAGGTCCCCCGCTTTCCGACCGCAAGAACGTCGATTTGTGAAGCGTTGTATTGTTCATTGTCATGTTTACTTTTGTGGAAGAGAATAAGCAATCTTTGAAATCCACTTGCCCAGTTCCATATGCAGAATAAACATGTCCGGAATTATCAATAGCAAAATTATTTCGAAACTTGCATCTTACAAAAGTAGTGTTGGCATTACGTATGTATACAGCACCAGTGAGAAATCCACCATTGCCTTCGAATATGGTATCTTCAAATCTCACGTGAGCTTCGTATTTCCAAATCGGATGAATGTCTCTCTTTGATCCAGGTTCAACGCATCCTGGACTCAGCGTTTTATCAGAAATTGAGACGACTGATATAGCGCCCGTTGATATATCGGAAACACTGAAGGAACTATTATCAGACCACCGGAATCGATCCAAACAGACACTATTCAGAAACGAAGATCTTTTTACGTGTAACGATTTTTGACCTCGAAATAGCAAATGTATTATATTGCAGGGTTTCGAATCAAATGTTACGTTATCCAGTTCGATAACAGCATTCGAAAAAGTGAGTATTTGCAAAGGTCTTGCAAGGATGAAGAGTCCAAATGATTCGGGTATGGTCTGCCTGCTGGTGAAGATGGTGTTTTTAATGGCTAATTCAAACTGACTTGGATCTTGTGAACTTACCACCACGTCACGGAAATTATCGCGGAAGGTGCAGTTATAGATTGATACGTATAAAGGGTAGGCTTTAGAATGTGGATTTACTATCGAATCTTTTATAAAGAGTGCATAACGATTTGAAGTAAATACAATGCTCGTCAGATTGATATGAAATTCTGCAGATGCCATTACGGCTGCAGCCACATTGCCACTTTCGTCCTCATCAGATATAAAACTGTTTATGATCGTCAATGTCCCCGCTTGTGGATAAAAGGAGAGTAATCTAACAACGCCACTTTCCACGATGTTGCGAAGAAATGTGCAGCCAGAAATAGTGACGTTGATGAGGCCACCTGCATTGACTGCCTTCAGAGCGCCAGTTACAGATTGGGTGTTGTTTATCCACGAAGAATCCTTGATGATAACTTCGCCATTAAATATCATAAGCCGGATACCGTCGCATTTACCGTACAAGCCAAAGCAGTTGTACACTCTGATTTCTCTAAAGTTGGCAATTAACTTGGATGTCCCTTCTGAGTTTTGCCATGTTGACAGCTTTTGCGGTTCTTCAATCAAAATTGCACATCCGGCCCCATTCCTTTCTGAGGCACATTTAGTGAAGTTAACATTCGTAATGTTTAGACGGAGGATTCCGTTATTACTATGAGCAAACAAAGCTCCACCACCCGTAGCTATGTTCCTACGAAACCTGCTGTTGAATATGACTACAGATCCGTGTGCTGTTGAGTTAAAAAATATCGCTCCCCCTCTTTCGTTTATAAGACGCTGACCAACGAATGACGAGTTGTGAATTTCTGCTTGGACTTCCTCAGAATGAATCTTTATACATCGCAATAAATGGTTGTGAGAACATGTTAGGTTGCTGAACTTAACACGCGTTTTCTTTGTATAAGAACTGTACAAACTGTTCACCACGTGTTGTGTTTTTCTACCAGTGGTTGTCTTGACCAAATCAGAAAGAGTATTGTTGAACAATCTGACATCATCATATACCTCGCTGGTCACGGCTGATGGCAGATCAAGGTTCATAAAGTAGCCAACGTTATTGACAGATGTGACGTTCAAGCAAGATATTTTGACATGCACGCTGGATGGCAGCGCGGTTTGTGAGCGGATGGTCACTACACCTCTTGCAAACCACCGTTTGTGCATCCCGTTCTCCATAAACTTTGTCTCGCTGATATTTACGGCCACAAGCTGATCTTGGTCCTGAGCATTCTTGCTCAAAATGATTTCCACGCATGAAATGTTGTTCTTAACGAAAGAAGATCGCTCGATATTCAGCTGCACTCTTACAATGTTTCTTACTTGAACATACAAAGCAACGGCCGTGTCTTCAAAAGAACAGTTAGCAATTGTTACAATTTCACAATCCTGAAACATCAAAGGCGTTTGGCGGAAGGAAATACCAGATAAAGAAATGGCCAGTACCCGACTCGTAGAAGTTGACTTCTTTATGAATTGAAAACCTTTGAAGCATGATATATGGGGCAATGCTCTCCAACCCTCCATTGTCAAACTTTTTTCAACAACAGTTCCCGGATGTTGCTCATGCGCCATTACAAGATTACATTGGTAAGGTTTCCGCTCGGTCCCAGTGCCATCGAGGTAAATGCGTCCTCCCCAGCTGGGCAACTGGTGGATTGCTTTAGCAATGGACCTACATGGTTGAATGACTGTACCACAGCTTTTGGAATCGTTTCCGCTCAGGGACACAAAGACATCAGCAAAATTAAGATATTGAGCAGCTAAAATAAAAGTAATGAAACGCTGTTAATTAGGTTAACTTAAGTTGTACTAGTACGTTTGATTTGATAAGTATATTTAATGTCGAGTAATTCAATTTACTCGACATGAAACATGCATGTATAATTTATTTGGAATACACCGTAGTTCGAGACGTTGGTATTAGGCTTGTTTATAGCTTATTCAAGTTTCACCTATTTCGAGTTTTCTATTTATCGTTACCATGGAAATAAGGATTATTCTTAATAAAGGTCACTCCAGAAAGCTTGCTTTTTTAGTCTTCGCCTATAGCAAGTAAACATTCAGCTTTTTCAATCAACGAAGTTTTAGCCTCTGACGTGCCCGTTTTCCGGAAGACATTCGTCTAGAAGGATCAACTTCGGAGGCCGCCATTTTGAAACTGTTTTCACAGCCAGGCCGTGTTTACGTGACGTCATACGGTCCGACTCGAAATTCGCGGCAAGGAGAAAAACTTGCAACCGACTTGGCATCCTTCACAAGGTGAACAAAATCCATTTTTTCCAAGCAATTTTCCACTTCAAGGAATTACGCTACATAAACGCGGCCTGGCTGCTGAGTACTGTTCAAAATGGCGGCGACGATGTTCGAAGCTGGAGACGAATTTCACAAGGAAACTTGCACTTTAGAAGTTGAAACTTCAGTGAGTGGCTAAGCTTAGTTCAAGGTTTTTATTAGAGCTGACAAAAAATATACGTTTTTTGGAGTGACCTTTAAGTTATAGCGGAGCTCCTTCTCCCGAGCGGAGCCCCATACCTTAAAACATTTGATATCCCATCGATCTAAAAACTTTTGGTTGTCGCGTGACTGTCCGGTAACTCGAAATCTAAAGGGAAACCAAAAACAGGTCGGGTTTGCGGGGGTTCGGGTTATCGGGGTCCATTGAATATCCAACTTGCCAGGCTAATAATTGATAGTTAAGTGATTTTTTTCAGCACTTCAGTATACAGCGTGTGTGAAGCCTTAGAGCCAAGGTTGGCTCATAACTACCGGAGCTTATCCCGGTTTCTGTAGCATGAAGCGGCTAGAAGTATTTCTACTTCCCCTGGAAGGGATGCTAGTCCATCGCAGGTCACTCCCCCGCAATTTTGTTAGGTTTCCCCAACAAATAGCAGGTACCCATTTATACACCTGGGTGGAGGGAGGCACTGTGAGAGTAAAGTGTCTTGCCCAAGAACACAACACACTGTCCCCGGCCAGGGCTCGAACCCGGACCGCTCGCTCCGGAGTCGAGTGCACTAACCATGAGGGCACCGCGCCTCCCACCTCAGTGTAAAGTACAGTGTAGATAAAACTTATCTCGTCAGAAACTGCGCTGTAGCACTGTTTTTCTCTTTGTGACAGCTAAAGGCACCGCATCCGGTATGACTCATAAGATTGGTAAATTGGTCAAATGACTGTCAAATATGTAAATGGCCGGTTGCACTAAATAAAATTGCTGTAGTGTTAGTTTTGAGTGTTCATCGATTACACGACAAGAAAAGCTGATGGGATGACATCCGTGGTGAGTTACATGAACCAGAATTCGTGTTACCGGGGTAAATTTTTATCAAGGGAAACGAAATTTAGTTCGAGTTAGCGGGGAGGTTCTGCTGTAGTACCATAGGTGCAGCTTTGTTATTGTACATCCATCTTATGGTTAATTGACAGCTGTCAAAACAAGATATCCGCTGACAAAGTATCACGTGACCATTTCGCGGGCTCAGGTTTAGAGCTCACCGAGGTCGCGTGGTTTTTTTCAAGTTGACCGCTGGCTAGGTACTGGTTTTCGATTGAATCTCAGGCTCAATTCGGGTTATTACTCCAGGGAAGAAGTAGGGAATTGCTGGTTTTCAGTGTCACGCCATTCAAAATAAAAATCCAAATTGTTCAATAGATGAAGTCCAGAATCTGAGAAAAGAAAGAATGTAACTATGCAAAGACTCTCGTCAAGATTCAGGTCACAGAAATTTTTCTTCTGCAAAATATGCGGAGAAGTTCTTTCCATCCGGATGGGCACCAACATGGCGGCCGGAAACCAACATAGACATCTGTCACTGAGTTTTGCTACAGAAGGGGAAATTTATCTCTCGAGGAACCCAAAAACGATTAAAATAATACTTTTCCAATACAAGAACTGTTCAAATGGCCAAATTTCCCGAAATAAGTTACTTTTTAAACACCTGGGCTTTCATGTAAATGCCGCGTCAGGCAAAAGCTTAGAAATTCAACCGTAGTCCATCACAAAACCAAGGACCCATTCGGAACAAAAATTTGTATGAATAGTAGTTTTCAGCTGCTCTTATACATCATTAAAGTAAAATATCAGGAGGATCAATAGTTGTGTAGTTTGAATGTTAGTGACGTCATGTGAAAACCGGCAATACATGCAAAGGCAAAATGTCGGCGCAAATTGGCTTTTCTGCCGACATATTCCTTGTAAAATCGTCTCTTGGAAAACATATCTTGTAACGTTGTGCCAAATAACACTGGAGTATGTTCATTAATTATATATCATTCGTAGAAGCATTTAAGGCGTGCTTGCAGATATGATGAATAGTCCCTATAGCCTAGCTGAGTATTTGAGATTTTGTAAGGTATGCAAGAGCCAATCGAAGGCATCTCTTTAAACTTTACTTTAATTTTTTGTTTATTCACTGCTGTTTATTCAGTGCTGTATTTTCTTTATGATGATGTAACGCTCGCTGTTTTGTGCATCAAGTAACGATTAGTTACAAAATATTTGGTAATCGTTTCCGGGTGATTAGAGTAGAAGTCCCTGATATGTTGGATACGTAATTTCTAATTGAGTGTAGGTTCTTACAATTTAACTGGGAAAAATTGTGAAACCACACGCTGAACAATTACATGCTCTCGATTGATTATTTTTTAAACTTGATCCAAGAAAAAAATTCTCTTTTTTTTCCTTTATGGTTAATTATTGCAATCAGGAGCTCCGTTTTTAGGCTTGGCTAAATCTATATATTACTAAAAAAGGAATTGACAAATATTTGTGAAAAAAATAGTTAGTGGGAAGTCGATTGAGGCGGCGTTTCGTCTCGGCCAAGAGACGCTTCAGAGATCTTTCAGAATTTAACAGCAAACTCGTTGTCCAACGCATTCAACGCGCATGGAATTCAAATCCAATTCCAATAACTGGTGTAATTGTCACTTCCATTCAATCAACGAAATATTGATACAACGCTGGTTGAAAATGTTACGTTTGTTCCAAAAGAGCAACTTTATCGAGATATCTTAAATTATTCGCAGCTGAAAAGAAAAGGAAAGGAAACCCCTTTTTTCGTTTTCGAACATGGGAAGTAAACAATGTAAATGTTTTAAATTGGTGTTACATCTTTCAAATTTAGAAGTGTTATGTGGGCAATATTAAATGGTCTTTAAGGTCCCCATTCAGTCGAACTCGTGTGAGAATTCACCGTATCGGTGGATTTATGTTGGAATGGCTGGTGATGAGGAAGGGGCGATGTTGAAAGGGCTGGTGACATTGCGAGACAATCCCAATAACAATTATCGCTGAACTTTTGTTTACAAGC
The DNA here is from genome assembly GCA_964020085.1 of Micromussa lordhowensis. Classification (NCBI taxonomy): domain Eukaryota; kingdom Metazoa; phylum Cnidaria; class Anthozoa; order Scleractinia; family Lobophylliidae; genus Micromussa; species Micromussa lordhowensis. Next base: position 24,121,221 of record OZ026603.1, on the reverse strand, counting down.
ATTACATGTAACATGTCAGAGGAGGTCATTCTCTTTACAGCAATGAATTAGTCTTTGCTACGAAATCTAAATTTTATGCAACCGATTCGGCGACAACCTCTGAGTTCGAAAGAAAATAACCTTACGCTGCGATATATCAGTTGAAAGGGGTAATCGCATGGCTGTCCCATCAAGTTAACATGGTCATGAACATTTCAGTAAATTTCTCAGTCAGTTACCTGCACAGATACGCAACAAGGCCAAAACCAGAGTCGCCGCAGCAATATGAAGAATAGCCATGTTAACAATTGAAAAACGTCCGTAAGTCTTCGGTCGATTTTCAAAGCATCAGGTACGGTTACGAAATGGATGGCTCTAGTGTTGAACAACCGGTTCGAAACCGCAGAACGAATTACTGGACCACACGTCTACATCATGACAGCTAGCTATGCTTCATGATGACGGCTGACGGCTTGAAACCGAAATGATCTGAACTTAGTTCCTGCCTTGAAATGCATAATGAGTGAGGTAATAACACACTATCCTCGCTTTAAGTCAATGGCATAATACACTCTGTAATATGCAGCTACTGAAAAATCTAATGTGGTTTTATCAACTGAGTTGATAATGTGAATTGGCCACCGTCCAGAGATTCGAAAGCTGACGTTTCGAGCGTTAGCCCTTCGTCGGAGCGAATCCGACGAAGCTTTCGAATCTACTTACGGTGGCCAATTCACATTATCAACTCAGTTGATAAAACCACATTATCTTGTAATTCTCCCCGCCGACGCAGCACCACAGTTTCTTTAGAAACTTTCCCCCCTTTACTGACAAATCTGCCGATTAGTAACCGCTGCTCGCATCACATTGAATCTGCCAAATCTTAAGAGATTTTTTCTAAGGGAGAGTCAATTAGGACATTTTCAAAGTCCTTTTAAGGACACCCCAAGTGTGTTCCACGTGAACAATTTCAGTTTCCAGCTTAAACAAGGACCCGCGCTATAAAAGACATAGCTCCTCCCCCTCTTTGTCACGCAATCTTTGTATCGTAGTCCTAATTAAAGAGGAAGATGCGGTAAACTCGTTCTGTAATGGAACAAAGAAAAACCGTAAAAATTATGAACTTAATGCGAGTGTCGACTAACCCAGATCGTTAATTTAACTCAGAAATGTACTGCCGATTTGTAGCTTTGTTGAGCCTTCAATATATCTATATCATCGTCTATCCTATATTTGGCATGCTCAAAAGAAGGGCATGATGTGGTGCTTTTGTGCCACAACTTCCACCTTGAATCGAGCTTGTTGCACGCATCGTCATTACTTCTTAGGCGCTTTTTTATATTATCAACGATTATTTGGTCCCTTGGATTTTCCATGGCTGAATCTTTCTCCAAGAAGCCCAAACTAATGCCTCCTCATGCACAACGAATTAGGTACAGCATACAGCTTGAGGTTGAAGCGGGTATGGAAGAGCGTTTGGAGGGACTGAAATCTAAAATTCAACGGGTTAAAAGTGCCTTACGCATAACAAGTCGTACACCAATGGGTAACCTTTTGATGATGGAACGATTGCTGAGTTCATTGGAAGAGTTTGAAAGAAGTCAGATGGTAACCACAGGTAGTCAATCTTTGTTTTGGCCACAATGCATCAACCTTCTCCACAATCTTTCCCTTCGTGTTCGAAAAAAGTCGATGCATTAACGCAAACGGATATTTCTGATCCGTATACTTTGGCTCATGGTGTAAATACAACCGGAAATTTCGACATCCACAAACAAAGTTCGGACAATGAAGACTATTTTATTTCGTCCAACGACGCTGTGCGAAGCCTCATATCTACAATGGCACAATATTGCGGAAGATGTCTTTATGTGGCTATCCCTCTAGAGTTGCCATCGTGGGCTGCGTGGCTGGTCATTCATTTCAATTCAAGCAGCATCATCGGCGGAAAGTACACAGCCAATTTGAGGTAAAGTATAAGTAATTTTTTTTATATTTTGAAATTTTTGCAATTGTAGTTGACATTTGTGTGAGCTGACAGTGCTGTCACTTTTGTTTAGGGTTTTACATGGATTTATCAGTTCGGGCCTTACCGAGACCCAGTATGTCAGTGCTTGTAAGGCAGCTCGCATAGGAAATGTGGACGAGAGATACATTACTATTGTTATTCATTTTATTGCTATAATGATTTTGGGTGTATACAGCGCCCCTCAGGGTAACAGCCCCGTAGCTGATTGGGCCACCCTGTCTTAAATAAAGTTCACATTCATTCATTCATACTACTGGTATTAAAATATCTCAGATATAATATTCGTCTCTGATACTAACAGTGCTGTTATATTGTACTTGGTGTACTACACAAAATTTCCCTAATACTCATCAGTGATCATGAAATTTATAGAAATCGTGAATATTTATTTTCATTGCCTTTTTCCTTGCCATGCACCATGCCATTTACACAGCATATTTTTCTTTTGTGAAGAAAAATATTATATTTCAGTTGCCCTTTTCCCCTCTTTCGATCCAGTAGACATTCCTCTAGGATATAAGAATGCTGTGAAAGCCTTGTATGAAATAAAATTGCAAGAAGCTACAAGATTGGAAGCATAGCAGGACGCTCAATATCTTCTCCAAGGAAATGTATGTTACCATTGCATGAAGCAGCCTTCCAGGCCATTTCTACATTTTTTAGTTTTGTTTTAAAACTATTGATTTACCAAATTACATTTGTGGCTTTTTTTTACTTTTTTTATGATTTAGATCATCATAACAGATGCTAGACATGATTCCAGCGCAGCACACCACAGTTTATGCTTTATCTTATCGGTGGGGACTTTGAACTATAACCATCTCTGCTTGAATGCAACCCAACACGTGGAATTGTTGATAATTTTCTGACATTTCTTTTTTTTAAAACAAGAAGGTAATTTATTGCCTGAATTGGGATAAAGAAGATATGCCTTCTGAAGCAACACGAGAAGTACCCATGACTAAAGCAGTGATAGAATCTCTAACAGCTCTTGGTTAGTTGTAATGTTGTTTTGGCTGTGTACTCTGCCCAGAATTTATATGCACTTCAAAGTTAGAATTAGGATCTTTTTGGCTTGCCCTAAATGAACACAGTGGATTTATCACAAAAATATTGATGGACTCCAGGGTTTTGGAAGACTATTATAAATTATTTTGTCACACATAGTAAGGAGGATTTCTCAGCACTTCCTATAAAATATTTGTTTCTCAACTGAGATTTTTAATCCTTTTTAATCCTGAACTGAGCGACACGGGAATTTCTAATTAGCGACTAGCGAATCGTATGCGCTGCTAAAATTCGACAACGACACGAGAAGCACTGGAAAGGACAGCGACATTCACCCTTTTGGTTATTTTACCTATTTAGAAATTGTATTCTCTTGGAAAGTCTGTAACTGTCAGAAACTTGTGTGCTTTTCCATTGAATAAATTCTAAAAACTCAACCTTGTAGCGACAGCGATTATTATGACTTCACGCAGAAAAACGACGGCGAGATTTGCTTCCGCTGGTTAAGCGACATTGGTAAAACGAACAATCTGTTCAGTCTTTATTTTGTTTCCGGGGATTTAAACTGTAATTAAGCTTGCCCTTAGTCTTCATTTATTGTGTATCTATTTAACAAATAGATTCCAAGTTTGTCATAAATGACGTCAAAACGCCGTTAACATGTGATCAGGCGTTCTTTTCTCGCAGCAGGGGGAAGGATAAAAAGAACGCCTGATACAAGTACTTCACAGTACTTCACAGCACAGTCAGTAGTCCAGAATCTGGACTTTTTTCTGATTGGTCGTAAAACAAAAGGGTCTTTAAGCCTGCCTTTCTCATTAATTACGTGATTGGATATCTGACTTCCGGCCAGGCGGCCGCGGAGATAAACGAATTTGTCAAGAGCGAATTTGCAGTCTTACGGAAGCTCTCAAGTGCCATCCGACATCCAACATCCGACAATATTCAATATTAAAGGGTAACATGTCGAACCCGACTTCTTCTGGACAACAAAGCTTTACTCTAATGTCTACGTTTTTCAAAGACCTCTTCTTTCGGTATGAAAGCACGGAGGGGTTTTCCTAGATCTCTCTTATCAGAGACTGATTTCTATTAAATACCACTTGCTTTTTAGATGAGCCACAGATACGCGATATTCTATTCTGGCGGCAAAATTCTCTTGCCCTTTTTTTTATTTTGTCGGGCCGATATTCTTTTGCTAAATTTAATTTTTGACAGAGTCGGGTTTAATTATTGCAATGTTTTCTTCAGTATAGCTTTTGAAAAGTTGGTTATCAGAAGTCGTGAAGCCTTTTGCCTTTGCCATTTCTAACGCCCGGAGGATCGCAGGAGGAGTGGGTGGGTGGGTGTATTGGAAAGTTCCTGTCGGTTTGAAGTGCTTGCGCCCTTCGAGAATCTTCCATTTTCATTCGATCGCCCTTGTTTACGCATATATCCTGGAAAGTTATTTCTGTATCTGAAATTTCAGCCACGAATTTTTATGGTCGGATGATAGTTACTTGCTCGCTCTTTAGAGAAAGACATCATCGATATATCTCTTCCAAATGAGCGGCTCTATGTAACTACGGTTAATGATTTCTGTTTCTTCCTCGGCCATCAAAATGTTGGCAAAAGAGATTGCCATTTGGTGCCCATTGGGGTACCGTGTGCTTGAAGATAATTTTTTTCCCGTTGAAATGGAAAGAGTTTTCTTTAAGATCAGACCCTAAGCATATATCTAAGGCAGAGTGTATAGGTATGGGGTGTTTGTTTAGGTGGACTGTTTTCAGTGGTGATTCTTTCCTGTCCTTCCTCCTTGCAACGTCACTGGCATTGTGTTTTTTGCGACCTTCGTTTCATCTGTAACGTTTAAGAAATCTGTTGTATCTTTCAGGTACGATTTCTGTACTTTAGCAATGGACTGAAGGAGGTAATATTCATTCTGTTGGGATTATTGTGTCACAACCGAGAATATGAATGGTTTTCCGAGTTGGTTTGTTTTGTGAATCTTTGGAAGAGTATAGAAAACTGGGATGCATGCCGCTTGCCAGTCGCGTGGTATGCATGGAATTTTAAAAGCCTTGGCGTATCTTCGGATAGTTGCTGTCTTGACTGGAATTCTCGACTATGTGAACAAATGCTTGGTGCTGCAGCTTGTCAGCAATCTTACGGCAACAATACTAATATGCCAAGAAATCCTCTTTTGGCAAACCAATCAGCTTGCGTTTCCCTGTCACTTTTGTGGCAGGAACTTCATGGCTCAGTCCTGTGTGATGAGAACTGAAGAAGTTTCCAGGTTTTCTAGAAGACTCGTTCTTGCCTTGTCCTGTTGAATTGATCTCAACTGATGAGCCTTCCATGACTCAATTGCTTCACAGACTTGCTGAAGTGTATACATCAGGTCATGGCGGTCTTCATCTCTCAACTCCGGAGGATCTTAATGAAGACTCAATTGCCATCATTATGGATTTAACCTGGTCCCGTGAAGGACAGCACTTGTCATGGAAATGGTCACACGCCACACGGACAAAGTCCTCTTTAGGGTCACTTAGAGCAAGCGTGCTGCAATGATCTGGAACGTGTGATGGTGTGTAATATGGACTTTAACCATTTAAAAAAATGCGACAGAAGATCGGTTTAAAAATGATATATTGTAGAATGCATAGGCACGCCATGTGATGAAAACGCCACAACAGAATGACTTTACACGCTTCTTCTAATTCCCCTTCATGAATAGCGAAGGATTGCTCCTCCATAAGCTATAAGCTATAATATTGGAATTTGCCATCCAAAGTGTGTGGATTTTTAGCTGCCTTACTATGTTATAGTGTGAAAATAATAGCCATTTTGTTTGAAATTAGAGTGTCTTGAAGGGGTAAAGCTTTTAAAAACCACGAGAACGTCTGTATTGATCTCGGTTTGACTTAGAGACGTACCAAATGTCCGGTATTATGATTGATGTACTTTACAATAATAGGCCCATCTTCCATTGGTGCCCTCTGTCCCGACTTCGGTTTAGAGTTGTAAGCGATTTGTTTTGTTCGCTTGGAGTAAATCTAAATCTATTTAGAGCTGATTCCATAAGTTCACGGTCGGTATAGTTTGAGCGTTTCGGAGACAAGGGAAAACTTTATTAGAAGTGCCTCGTTGCGAGTGAGTGCCCTGTATCCAATAAGCGATCCACTCAACCCAAAAAAGTAAACTCCTTTCACCAACTTGAATAACTTACAAAGGAAAATGAAGCATGCAGGCGATACTTACTTTGTAGTCTGTTTTGAAGCACTGTTCACCTCCTTCAGTGCCTGCTGGCATCTAAAGAACCCCTATCTTTCACCCAGTTTTTCAACAATTGCCATCAGATCGTCAAAAGCTTTCGCTCCCTCAGCCGCAAAGTAGTCATGACCGTGAAGTGACTTTCTCACTCTGGCGGTACACGATGACAACATACGCAGCATTGTCGAGGTGTTGAAAGCTGAAAGGTGCCGGTGAAGTTGGTCTCCGAGCAAAACTGACGATACTGGACAGTTCGGAATCATAGATCTAATGGTACTCGCTGTTTCGAGGATTTTGCCGTTTGTTAAGTACAAATAGCGTTGGCCAAACGGTAAATCTTGTACAACGTGTGCACTAGTTATGAAACAAAGGAAGTGATCTAACTGTGATTCGTCCACACGCATTCTTGGGCTTTTAGAAGCAGGCAAAGGAACACAGCACCCATGCTGGATTGTGTGCTGTCGTGCAGTTTTGATTCGATACTCAATGATGCCTGGTATGAGCTGCTGGATTACTGAATATGGAATCAGATCAGCTATTACTGACAATATCTGTCGGCGTGTGTCCCAGCTGTTGGCGTTCTGATATGTATCAGCTAAGGCTTCCACATACTTCTGATCGGCTGACGTTTGGGGTGATATGCACAGGTCTTCTTCCACTGACTGTGAACTCTTCAGTGCTTGCCACAACAATGCAGGGTCGTCAGGAGAGATGACCTCCAATGACGCCACGACAGCATCTTTTGCTTTCGAGATGAGAACATTCTTGGTGCGTATGCTTAACTGATTCTAGCTCTTTTTGGGTTGATTTATAGTTCCTTTGCCGCTGACGGTAAGAAACTCGTTTAACTTCAAGCGACAAAGATCGCAGCGATCTCCTCAATTGAAACAGTTGACATAGATGGCGCTTCAAACTGATTGGATTTTGACTCTTTAGTTAGAAACAGTCGACAGTGCTTACAAATTGCTGAAAACAACAAAAGTAGGGCAATAAATAGATAAAAACATGCAAGGCCCTAAGACAAGAATTCAGGTCAATGCTCTGAAAAAAAATTGACTTTCGCGAAGCAACTGGAACAAGCACAAAAGTGAGTTTATAAAGTAACTGTCATTGTGGGAGTGTCTCCTTTTAATTCTTTATTCTTATGGACACTCCAGTCTAGTGAAACTGAACATAACTTTTTTTGGCAACGCCATCTAATTCCATATGCATTTCGGTGCCGTGGACTAATTGACATTTTTGAATGATGTTCTTTTATCTCGAGAATTCCTGAGAATGTAAAGACATTTTACATGCGTTTATCATTCAACAAGGTGTCATTCGCAATTGTTGATCATCAGTGATGTGTTTATCTAATTATTCCGTTTTAAAGTTTCAACCACCTATATACCTATTATTTTCGCACAGGGTTTCATAACCGATCCACAAAATTCTGACTGGTAATCCTTTCACGAAAAAAGTTCCTTTTCGCTTTTAATAATGAGGGAAATATAATGCATTTATCACTGGAAACCCCCAAACCCCAACCCTGGAAAACATAGGGCGTGGGTTCGCGTGGGTTGGGCTTTGTGGGGGCTTTGACTCTCTGCCTTCCTCAAGGAGGTGGGGGATTAATTCATTTTTCCCTTTGCCTTCCCAGTGAGGCGTGGATTAGTACATTTTAGCCTTTGCTTTGCCTGATGGGGTGTGGGATTAGTATATGTTAGTCCGTTGCCATGCCCAAGCAGCGAGTAGTAACAGGGAGGACACTTAATAACCCGATTCAAAAGATGTCTGAAACGAGAGCCTGGTAGCGTGGATCATCTTCACCTTGTGATGATTGTTTGACTTATGACCATAACCCTAGGCGGGTATAGGGCCGGAAAATGGTTATTTGAATGCAATTAAGCTATAATCCTCGTCTTGGGACATCTTCTTGTGCTAGCCAGTATTAGTAGTTTCCAGTGACAGGTGCGTGCATAACTGTGGGAAAAACCGAAGCTAAACTACAAGGCCTTGCCTTACTTCAGTAATGATCTCAAGTTATTTTCTTGTTTCTACCTTACATAACTTCTACCTCCGTTTTCAAAATTGAATCAAAGCAGTCGAAAAACCTCAAATGGCTCTTGATGTTTCTTCTGCATCTTCCTATCGCTTCACACACGGCATTTGCCGGGTTAGAATTACTGCATCCACAGAGCCCTCCAACAAGTTCAGAGTAGCCACAGGTTACCATTGCTTAACGTGTTTAATGCAACTGTACAAACGCGACGCGGATTACCGACTCTGAAGTAATCTGGGTCGATTTGTTCGAAAGCCGGTTAACGCTAAACCAGGGTTAAAAGTTAACCGAAGCATTGATTTTTCTTGAATAAAAATGGTTTGTCTTCCTATTTTTTGTTTAGTTTGAGGTTATTCAAATTAAAAAGAGAAGGCCAAACAATATAAACAAAAAACCTTTCCGTAAAGTTACAAAACTAAAATCAAAATTCTCGCTAACCCTGGGTTAGCTTAATCGGGCTTTGAACAACCTGGCCCAGCTAATGTTTTGAGGTTGCCTTCTTTAACAATGCATGCTAAGTTATTCGTTTTTATTTTATTTTTTCAGTTTGATTTAGACTGTCTCCGGACAAAAATGTTTAGTTCTGTCCATCTTGGGTTGTTCATGTATAACTGCACATTTAGAAAATTAGCATCTTGTGTTTCTAGCATTTTCCAAACTATAGTGCTTGGTATTCATTGTCATATAAACACACCGTGCCAATATTGCATGGGTTTATTTTTTAATTCATTTATCTTATTTAGTTTTACATTTCTTCAAAATGGTAAATAACATGGAATGGTGTCTTTGAGAGAGCTTTGGGCCATCCAAGAAACTAACTAGGGCGACTCGAACGTCCAGCTTGGGTTCGCGATAATGAATTGAAACACGGTGAGCCATACGTTACGAGTAGTTTTCCTTATCCTTGTAATTCTAAAGTTCAGTCATGGTCGTTTCCTTTTTTTCTTTGGTGCAGCGCCATTACTTTTAACGTCTGTCTATTAGTGGCCTCAGTTCTTCTGTTGTCCACACGGATGTACAAGGCATCCGTAGACAGCAACGAATGTGCATTGACAGTAACACTATTAATAGAAATAGCTGAGACAAAATGGCTAAAACCGCACAAAGGGAAAGCAACATTGGAAGAGATGTCAAGGCCAAGATCTGAACCCAGTCCATAGCTTGCAGGTAAGACTTGCTTGGCCCCTCTGGGGTTGTCCCAAACGAAATTAGAGTTGCCTTTGTTAGGTTGATTAATGCGATCATCACTAAAACCAAAAGAGAAACTGTTTCAGTACCGTTGGCGATTGGATCACGATATGGATTGTTCCAGACGTGGTGAAGTAGCATAAGGACGCAAGCAAATGTCATCACAACCATGCACAACATTGTATCGTCAATTAACGCGTGGCATGCAAGAAGAGTGAAACGTCGGCCAATTAAGATGCTCTCCCAGTGTAGAGTTCCTTTATCTTCATCGTTTGGTGGACGAAATGGACCGATTAGTACTTCAAGCACATGCTGGTTCACAAGATGCACACTTGGGCTGGTTGTATCATGTTGCTCTCTGTTTGTCAGCAAACCTTTTATGAACCAGTAAATTAAAAATGGCAACGGTAAAATGCAAGCACAGAGAAACTCTGTCGCCGATATTGATGCTCTGTAAAGCTTAGAAGAGCCAAAATACAGGACGAAAATAAAGGGGACCACGAATACTGTGTTATAAGCCACTAGTACGTATTGCCACCATTGCCAGCAGCTAACGTTTCCATCGAAGAAAAGGCGCTTCTCAGCACCAATAGGGACGCAATCTATGAGTTTGAACGATGTTTCTACTAATCGCTCGTACCCGAGCAACAGTATTTCGATGATTACAGCTATGTAACGTTCTGGAGACGGTATTGCTCTACGCCTTGCGATGTTGAAACACAAATGCATGAAGTAGATTATTACAACATTAGCCATCGTGGCAAAAACTGTTCCAGACAGCAATAATTCCTTTGTAACCACAGTAAGCCCAACGAAAGGACACCTCATTCTTTCTTTTAACGAACGAATTCGAAAATTAAAACTTGCTACCATGGCAGGAATGAAAGGTATTTTATGGAGCAAGTCGTCTGTTGAGCCAACCGTCAATAGCTCTGCAACTTGATAGAAATAAAACGCTATCTTAAGATAGCCGCTGTCAAAGTGCTCTTCAGTTTGACCCAATTCCTGTGTGACTCGATGCTGTTCTTTTCTTTTACACCATAATATTTGCCTTCCAAGAAACTTCAGGACTGGTGGTTTGGTTAAAAGATAAATAGCAAATCCAGTTATAGCTAAAATCGCTAAGATCCACAACCATTTATCGCCGCACTTATCGGGTGGAAGGCATTCAGTAGACAGCAGGGACTCACTATACCCCGGAGCGCAGGCTCCGCAGAGGGTACCAGTTCGTTTTCCCTGACAACTGTTGTAGTCTTTGGAACCAGAGGCTGGACTTTGACAATAATCGTCAGGACAGGCAATAAACTGAAGTGATTGTGGGTGTTCCAAAATCTGTTGGCCCCAGAAATTTGGTTTTGCAGCAATGTTACTATGAATACAAGTGGCTCCAAAAGGACATGGTAAACACTGAACTGAGGTATTCAGAGTTAACCCACGCATGCTCCCTCTTTGGAGGCTGTAGTAGCCCGCAGAGCATGACTTGCATGACAATTTCAAACTCGTAACATTAATCTTGCAGAATTTTGTCTCCTGCCCCTCCTCGGCAAGCGAGAAGTGCGTTGTATTTTCAAACAAAAGGTGACTTCCTTTACTGCACTGAATGGTTGTGTTGCCATCCACTTCAACATATCCCCCACTGGAAATAACAAATACAGGATACGAACCCCTTTTAGCCACGAAGAAGCGCATCGATGTATTTTTTAATTTCATGGGCCCTCCGCTTTCAGAAGACAGGAAGGTGGCTTTATTGAAAGTAGTATTTTTCAATATCGTCACATTTTCCTTTGTCGTGGAAAATGAACAATCTTTGAAATTAACTTGGCCAGTTCCATATGCGGAGTAAACATGACCAGTTTGTTCAATGCCGAAATTATCTTGAAACGCACATCTTTCAAACTTTGTGTAACCGTTACTGATGTGTACGCCTCCAGCCACCAAACCTGCGTTGTCCTGAAATATAGTGTCCTCGATAAGAACATGACTGTGGTAAGTCCACAAAGGATGAATGTTCTTTTTGACGTCGAGGTGAGCACAGCCTGATTGCAGTAATTTATCGGGGTTGGTTAGAATTGATAGCGCGCCGGTAGCTGTTTCGTAGAAAGATGTGTAGGCAGACAATTTCCACTTTTGACGGTAAAAGCAAATGCAATTTTTAAATATCGAACGCCGTATCGACAAGGTTTTATTACCTCGGAAGAAAAGAGTAAAACTGCTAGATGGTCTAGAGTCAAAAGTATTGTTTTCCAGTTCTATAACTGCATCAGACGAATTGGCGTTTCTTAATGGTGGGATGTGCAAACGTATTGCGTAGCTTCTTTCACTGATTTCATTGCTGGTGAAAATTGTGTTCTTGATCATCAGCTGGATCGAGGTGGGATCAAGGAAAGTCAATAACATGTCATAAATATTATTTTTAAAAGTGCAATTAACAACAGCGATATTGACTGGAAAAGCTTCATGTGTTGGGTGTAGCTCAATTGATTTTAGTCCGTAACGAAAATTGGTCACTGTAATGTTCTCAAGTTTAATTTGAAAGTGAGGATTAATTGACAAGGCGGCTCTTTGCCTATTTAGCAATCTGCAATTAGCAATCAAATTGTCGGCAAGAGTTGCATTTCCGGCATTTGCATTTGTAGCTGATAGTGATATAGCGCTTCCCGCATTATCTGTAAAGGACGATCTTGAAATGATTACATTTGCTTCACTATCTGCAGTTTCTGAAAATATATGGAGGGCGCCACTCGTCTTAGGCAAATTGTTCACCCACTTGGACTCCTTTATTTCCACTTTCCCGCTATTAAATCGAACGTAAACAGTAACGCATTTGTGAAAATGTCCGTGGCAGTTGCTAAATGTCACTTTGCGTATTGTCAAATTCAGCTTGGATGGACAGAACGAGTGGCCATGCTCTGGAGGCTTTCCAACTGATATCGCGCACCCGCGGCCGCTTTTATATGCGCTGGAGCCTGTAAAATTGGAGTTGCTGAAGTTGAGATTTAAGGTTCCATGAGGACTATTGGTGAACACAGCACCACCATCGCTTGCCTTGTTGTTGGTGAAATTGGTGTTCAAAACATTCAACGAAGCATAACGCTTTACCTCTAGACGTAAGGCAGCTCCTGTTTCTATCATCAAGTTATGTCCGACGAATGTAGATTCTCGAATGTCGATATCAGCTTTTTCAGACTGAATTCCAATGCATCTTAGCATAGCGTTTTGCACACATTGAAAGTTGATGAACTTTGCATGGGTTCCTTTAGTAACTGAGTGGTACAAGCTGTTTACGAGGAGAAAATGTGACATTTTGCCTGAGGAAGGCATAGTATTGTGGTTTAGATAAACGTCTTTGTATATCTCATCCGTGACTGCTTTCGGTACATTGAGAGTTATGAAAGGACCACGATTCCTCTTGCAAGTGACGTTCTCGAAGAAGGTATGAATGTGCGTGTCGTTGGAAACCGTTTTGTCTTCCGATGTCATCACGACCACTCCTCTATCAATCGGCTGTCTGTCAAATACCCCGTTTTCCACAAAGTTCGTGTCGAAGACTTTCATCGCGACATCAAGACTCTGGCTTGCATTTTTCCTCAGTAACAGGAGCTTAATGCAGAATGGGCTATTATAGAAGAACATAGAACTTTGAATATCGATCTGACAACTTGTCCTGTTTTGAATTTGAACGTTAACAGCCGTTGACGCGTTTTGGAAAGTGCAATTGGATACCTTCACTTGAAGACAATCTTCAAATGTCAGAGGCGATTGCAGAAATACTATTTCTAACAACTCAATCTGCAGCTCATCGTGGGAATTTCGAAAGTGAATGCCGTCATCACAAGAAACATAAGGAGTGTGGTAGAAACCTACCATTGTTAAAGATTTGTTTACGGTAATTCCCGGTGGACTGTCGCCATCACAGCCATAGGGATGCTGCTCGGTGCCTGTCCCGTTCAGGAGGATTCTTCCTCCATTATCCACTTGAAGGACTGCTTGATGTATTGATTGGCATGGATCATGGCGAGAACCGCAACTTGCAGAGTCATTTCCAAACTTGGAGACGTAAACGTCTTCGAGAAATGACAAAGCCTGAGTGTCTAGGGAATAAAGATAATAAAAACCTGATACCTGATACATGCCTTCATTTCATGTCTCACTCTTACGAAATGAAAACTCTTCATCTGACATATTTATTCGCATAAGGTATGAATAATAATAATAATAATAATAATAATAATTAAATAACAATAATAAGTAATAGTAATTGGACCGAGTGGAGTACAATTCAGGGAGTAATCGAGCGAGTAATTTCAAAATCGGACGAGCGCGAAGCGCGAGGCCGATTTGAAATTACGAGCACGATTACTCCTTGAATTGTAGGACACGAGGTCCATTTGCTGGTTTTCATGTGACGTCATCATTTTCCAAAACTGAAAATTACCAATCCTTATGAAGTTTTAGTTTCATGAGATGTAAGACCCTCTAATGACTTGACATTTTACAACGTTTCAGCCCGACAGGGCTTCTCATTTTGTTAGAAAGACCTTTGAATATCAGTGTTTTTGAGTTGCGTGACAGTAAAATGGTGGCACGAGAGGGCTTTCACAGAGATCTAAAGAGAAGTTATCGCTCACGTTTTTGCTAACTGGACAGTTCTTGCAATAGAAGAAGCACTAATTTCAATGTGTCGGCGTTCTAGAGGAATATGTTTCGTTTTAATTGTAAAACTCAATGACAGATGTTTTTGTCACTTTACGGCCCTTGGAAGGGCACCAACATGGCTTCTCCATACAAAACTCTATAAATTTGGGTGAAACACTTTTCCAAATAACGCGCGAATGAAAAACCGCACAGACCTAAATCTTGGCAATGTTCTTTATGTATGAATCATCTATCACATCCCAGATTCTTGACTTAATTTATTGAATGGTTACGATTTTTATTTTTGATTGAGTGACACTGCAAACCAGCCATTACTAATTAATCGTATCTATAACAAATTTCGAAATTAAAAATGTCTTTTGAGAACTTCTTTTGAGCGAAAACGTCTGTGGCGCTTTTCCTAAGTTTTGAAAACTGTAGAAAACTTTGCTAAGGAAACCATTAAAGCGCGAGTAATTGACGTGAAAATCACGTGGGTATCCAATTACAGGTGTCCGATTACAAAAGGTTCAAATCCCAGAGCTCTCGTTTTCCGACCGCTGGTCAAGGGGAACGAAGACTCTGGGAATGAGATTGAGTCGGCATGGAAAACCATCCATGCCCGGGTTGTCCAATACACCCAATTAGAGTCAATTCGTCTCTGGTATTGACGATTCGACTTACTGGAAGTCGATTGATGGAATTGACACGAATCGTTTCCCTTGAGTTCGATTCGTCATGTCGGAAGTCGATTTGCGGGAGACTTGGAGTCTCTTAAAGCGCGAGTGGGCTAGGCAGGTTGGGTTGAAAATAGGCTGCGTAGCAGGCATTAAATGTGGGAGTGGGAGTAAACCAGAGTAAACTGGAGGCCAAGTGGCTTGCGTAGCAGTGGTTTCCTTTTTAAACGCGCGGGGAGGTTCTGTGGTATCGAGTCTCGTACAAAAGCGGAGATTGAATTCAAAGTCCAGATACTATGTAAGCCGACTGTTGTTTAACCTTTGAGTTCGCTTTCAATTTTATACAAAAGTCGTCTTAACGTATTTGTAGAAGTTGTGGCGCTGCAAATCAGAAACGCTGCATAATTATAATAGGAAAGACTGTAATTCAAGTAATTCAAAACTGCTTCGGCTACGAACTATGAGGCGGTTGGAAGATAGGCAGTATCCGGGGGGGAGGGTACTTCCGTAAATTTCAGATAGGGGTGTGCCGCGAAGGGTCTTAAACCCAAAGGTTAAGGCCCAAACCCGAAAAATGACACCCTATTGAAGGGAAAATCAAAAATCAAGAATAGCGTGCACAGGTCGGCTTTATTTCGTTTGTGTAAAGCTGGAAATTAACCAAAGTTCAGTTTTAACAGATCATTTGTTTTTAGTTTAGCTGGG
Organism: Micromussa lordhowensis; assembly: GCA_964020085.1. Taxonomy (NCBI): domain Eukaryota; kingdom Metazoa; phylum Cnidaria; class Anthozoa; order Scleractinia; family Lobophylliidae; genus Micromussa; species Micromussa lordhowensis. The sequence continues at coordinate 24,105,707 of OZ026603.1, read as the reverse complement.
CAGTTACCTACTGCAATTTTAGCTGGTAGAATTTAGGCACCCAATCTAAGGATCTCACTGGGAACACAATGCCAACAGGGGCAAAAATGAGACCCTATTTAAGGATCAAGAACCTCAAAAACCCTACCCTATCCCGCGGCACATACCTATATAGCCCATATATGGGAGTAACCCCCCCCCCCCCGGGATATTGACCGAGTTCTTTTTTAGCGTGTTTATGGACCGAGACGGAGTCGAGGTCCATAAACACGCAAAAAAAGAACGAGGCCAATATCAAGCCATCTTGACCGAACAAGCTTGGTCAATAAAGGATTTAGTATATGGCTTTTGAGGAAATTTTTCTTCCGGGACAAGGCGGGTAGTCCCGAGCGGGCAAGATGGCTCCATCTTGCCCGCTCCGGTAGCCAATCACAGCGCAGGATTTCATTCATCTTGCCCGCTCAAAGGAGCTAGCCATATAATAATAGGTAGTATTTTAAATTCACATCGGTTTATAACACCAGAAAATTGGAGCAATCGGCAGAAGGAAAGCCCAGTGATTCCATCTCCCGCAGCTTGTCTTTCAAAGATACTTTTCAATGGCGAAATAACGAAACCGACGCTTTCCCCATTCAGTTCATAGTTCCTGGCAATCGACTCTGTGTGAATCGATTCGAGTCGTCAAGTACCTCAGATAAATCGACTGAAGTTTGTTGTCACGCTTAAAGAACGAGGACGGTTCATGTCTCATTATTTCGCGTGGCTTGACTTCCGATCGACTTCGTGCGAATCGAGTCGAATCGTCAAGTACCTTAGACGAATCGACTCAGTTAAATTGAGTGTATTGGTGGAAAACGGATATTGCCACGTTGGATCAATCAAAATTGAAAATAAATCCCAAATTAAATTTATCGCTAAACAAATATTTGTCTTGAAGCGTTGGTACAACACGGATTCTAAACAACAGACTGCGGTATCGGTGAGGACCTCCAAATTCGTAAGAAAATAGCCTCAAAGTTGAGTTATCGATTTAAAGGGTAATCGCACAGCTTTCTACTCAGTTAACATTTTTACAAACATTTTGTACACTTCTCACTAATTTACCTGTACAGATTCGTAGTAAGGCCAAAAGCAGGATCGCCGCAGCAAGACAGACATCTCCCATGTTAAAAATTGCCTGAAATGTTTTAATGTCTTCTGTCGATTTGCAAAAATGTCACGAATGACTTTGGAACAAAAACCTTGTTCGAAACCAAAAGAAAGCTCTGGATCGGAACCGCCCAGTCATGTTGCTGACGGTTTGAAACCGAAACGATCTGAACTTAGTTCGCGTCTTGAAACGCATTATTTAGAATGGGTGATACGATAACACTCTAGGCCCGCGATACATGTACATTCCCAAAAGCATTACAATATCGATATACTAGCAAATCTGCTGCTTGCATTCCGGAACAGAGAATTTGGCATAACTTGAGTGATTTTGTTCTCGCATTATTTAAGAGTGACTCACTTAGAAGTCTTAATGGCCTTTTAAGGACCTTCAAGTGTGTTTTGCATGAAAAATTGCAGTTTCCATCTTAAGTCGTTTCAACTTAGACGTCATCTAAACTTATTAGTAGTATAAACCAAACACTTTGGTAGTTCTATTCCCGCATTCTGATTGGTTACTCAAACTTGGAATAGCGTTTGCTATTCCGAGCTGGCGCCGCGAACGTCGAAACCAAAATAACTTCCCGGTTTGCTAGCTGAAGAGCAAATTTTATCAGTAAACGAGGCAGCTGTCCCTGAGAACACCAAGAAGGCTAGCTACAAAATTCGGTTTGACGGTTTTACGGGTACGGTCTTATGTTTTTTAGCCGTGAAGCATGAAGTTATTGCCTGAACCGACACAAAAGGATTTGTTTATAATTGCTAAGCTACGTAACCGTTATTGTTTCGAGGTAGAGAAATTAAAATAATGTCAAGAATGAAATTCTGTAAAGAATCGCATAATTGAATAAAATCTTGCATTCTGATTGGTTTACGAAGCGAGGTATTTAGCGCGGAATTGCGAGTTGAAAACGAGGCTCGGTGATATTGTTTCGCATCTACGTCATCTATCTCATCTATCTCAGGATAAAACCAAACTGCTGTTTTCTTTTTTTCTCATTTTATTCAATTATGCGATTCAAGGAAAATTCATTACCTGACTCGTGAATTCCGCGTTAAATTGCACTTGAAAACCGATATCGCACTCATCGCTTCGCGATTCGTGCGATATCGGTTTTCGCGTGCAATTTAACGCGGAATTCCCTCGTCAGGTAATGAATTTTCCTATAATATCTTACAGACTGGTTTTAAATGCAGGAAGAATTCACAACTCCTTTTGAAGAAATGTCGGCAGAGCAACCCAACAAGCTTCGTCAGAAGTTTTACCTGTCCGAAAAAAACGAGACGGTAGTTTTTATAACAAAACGTCCCTTACCGCAATTCGGGTTGCTTTGGATCGCCACTTGAGAAGTGTACACCGTTCTCTATTGTTGGAGGCAGCCACGTTAACAAGTCTAATAAGTCCCTCAGAAATTTTCTTAAAACCTTGAGTAAAGAAGCGGACAAATTGCTCCTGCAGTGCACAAACAGCCCTTGACAAGGAAGTCGTAGCAAAGATTTACGAAGTGGGCGAGCTCGTTGAAATCGATTCACTGCAGTCGCATAAATTACAGCAAACAGCCTGGTTTTCATCTGTTTGTTGCTTGGAAAGAGGAGCCCAGAAAACCAGCACCTCCTGAAAAAGTACATGCTCGTGTCGCGAAAAACACCGACTGGAGAGAAGCAAGCAGAGAGCGAGGTGCAGTGTTCGTCGTGAAAAATCACCAAAGTGGCCTTGGGGACAAAGACGACGAGTCGAGCGGTAAGATGTTTGAAAGACCAGGCTCAAAACGTTGTTCAGTTAGGCTGATCGAGAAATATTCCTCTCATCTTAATCCTCAATACAGCAGTCTGTTCCAAAAACGACGAACTGCAAGTAATTTGTTCGACCCAGCATTGCGCGAGTCCCGGCTCGAAAACGTGTTGCGTCGCATGTCCTCAAGAGTTGGAATAAAGCTACACTTATCAAACCATTCAATCAGGGCGACCACTGCCACGGTTTTGTCTGCTGCTAACGTCGAAAGTCGACATATCAAGGCATCTGGTCACTAGAGAGATGCGGGCACAGAACGCTACTGTGACATTCCACCAATTCAAAACTCACGAGATAGCGAGCTTCATCGACTCTGATATTCAGAATGTGGTGGTTCCTCAAACGACTGCTGCTTCTTCATCAAGTCAAGTAACAACGACATAGCCAGGCGGTTATTGGCAGATATGAATACTGAGCTCGATACTCCGGCACATCCGTCAATATCAACGACATAACAATTTCTAAAGGGAATATTGCTAGGGAAACTGTCCTTGTCTTTCAAATTTCACACTATCAAATCATTATCTTGGCGTGGCAGAGTAGAATAAACGTACATGAAAACTGATAAATTACATAAGTGCGGCCTTTATTGTGTACTTGGGTATTTTAGTTTAATTGTCTGAAACTTGTTATCATAACAAGTTCAGACATTTAAGGCGGGTTGGGTTCATACGGCCTCTCTTTAAGACTACTGTCTATAGATACATATACTGTTACAAAATGAAATTGAAAATAACAAAATGAAGCCGTAACAATGATTTTTAACTGTTTTGGGGTTGCCACCAATTTCCAGCTGAAGTGCCCGCGCGAAAGTATTGATGTGTGGCACTAGAGGCAGAGGAATAGGCTTCTGTAGATACTCGCTACAACACGAAAAAAGAGGTAGCTATATCTAATAAATTAGTAACGGCCCTGTCACAAATAAACCTTGTTTTAGAAGAAATGTATGATTATTTGTTTTCCAAGTTTGCATTATCCAATGTTGACATAATAATTTTTCCAATTCGCTGAAGCTTTGCATTGGATGATTTCAGTAAGAACATAATAATCTCAATTGTCCTCTGTTGACACAACAATTTTTCCAATTCGCTGAAAATTTGCGTGGGGTGAATTTGTTTAGAACGTTTTAGATTAACAAATAACTTTTTAAAATTTGCAATCGAAGTTATAATTCACGACTAACAACGTTTTCAACTTCAAATCCTTCTCCGGTAGAATTTTGAAACAGGATATATAAATGCGAAATCTCCTCCTTCTTTAGAGATGGCTGAAGCACTTGAAAGGAGAAGGAACCTCCAAGAATCTCTCTGGAACAGAGAAACATGGTTGATTGTCGTAGAATCGTCTGGCGTCGCCAAAATCATAATTGCCGCATTACTGCGCTTTTCAATAACATGTGGAGCTCAACCGACAAATGCGTTTTTCGCTACCGTCAATCAGGTGTTCGGCGGGCTCCTCCCAGCTTCCGACTATGTTGTCTGAACTGTGCTCAACGATTTGATTTGATTACCCCGCGCTCGGCAGTAGTCGGAAGCTGGGAAGAGCCGCCGAACATTTGATTGACGGAAGCGAAAAACGCATTTGTCGGTTGAGCTTTGAATTTTAGCGTCCGCATATTATTGAAAAGCGCAGTAATTGGAAACATCGTTCTCCGTCTGGCAATGTTCAAATTTTGTTCACTCTGTAATAAAACACAAAATTACCACATCATAGCATTAGCAGCTTCAGACTTGCTTTTTACATTACTTTGTGTTACCTTGGTCTTGGCTGTAGTGATTCTAGGAAGATTGCCGTTTGGTGAGACGATCTGTCAGACACAAGTCAGCTTAACATATTGCTATTCAAGCTTTTCGCTTCTGAACATGACACTAGTAGCCCTAAATCTTTACGCAAAAATGGTAAGACCGGCGAACATCTATCAGACGATTTACACTAAAAATAACGTTCTCCTATCGATAGCTGCTTGTGGAATTCTCTCTGGAGTGTTTATTATTCCATTTTTCTCGCAGGAGTTTTGTTTTCATCTTGGTGTTCTGGCCTGCCTCCTCTGCAAGAACGAAAACACTAAGGAACAAGCTCTTCTTCTCAGTTCGTACTCAGTTTTAATTGCCATAACATATCCTGTTATGATATTCTGCTACAACAAAGTGTTTCGCAAACTTCGCGCTCATTGTGCGCAAATTGAGGACACCAATCTCCACATGGACAACATCAGATCGTATAAGGGAGAAGTTAAAATCACCAAAATTTTTTTGGCTGTATTAGTCGCGTTCTTAGTTGCAACGTCAAGTTTACCTTGTTGTGTTTTACACTGGTGCAGCAAGTTGTGCTGTTAATCCTGTAATTTACGGTTTGATACAGAAACAGTTCCGATAAATTTACAGAAAATTTTTAATTTGTACAACCTGAACAATGTGACGAAGCAGAAGGGCTATGGGGTTCATGAGAAGGCAAGATTTCAAGAAATCAAATAATTGAATTGCCCAATTGTAGCATGTTCAAGGTGAATATACCACGTGGTTCCATATGAAGTGATAACCACTGACTTCAAGAGATTGCAGAGCCAGTTTAATGAGATGCAGGCCGTTTGGGACACCGAAGGGGGAGTTTGGGGAGACAAAATAAGTATATATCACTGTGGTCTTATTTTAATATTTTATTGATGAATGCTTCATGCTACATTTTTTTTGCATTGGAGTTAACTGACTGCCCAACCATTCGGATTGTGCGGCACTTATGCTCTGTCTGCTTTTCACATAACAAAGCATGCTACCCCATCGTCAATTTGTTAACTCGGATTCCATCGCAAGTATTCTAAAGTTAGCTTAAAATCTCACTTTCGTCGAAAGAAATGCTGGTTTAGTTTTGTAAAACACAGAATTTATTGCTGTCGTTGTTTCAATGTTTTTGCAATTCAAACCGAACAACATAGCTTGTTTTGAATACATGATTGATCATCGCAGTTACAACTAAAGCAGTTGTGAAAAGAGGCCTGAACGCGATTCGGACAACGACCTCTGCGACACCGGTGCAGTGCTCTTCAAACTGAGCTATCACGCTATCAATTCAATATGGTGTGGTATTTTTCGAGAATATAGTTGAGATATGAGGTAATTACGAAAATAAGTTAACTGAACAACGCGAAGAAATAAGTAGTTAAAAATGAATATCTTAGGATTAATACCTCTCTGAGTGTGATTATTTGAAGCAACAGGACAAGAATTATACTGCATAACTTAGTTTTCTTTGTAAGAGAAATTTCTTAGCTTTGTCTAACAAGAAGAGCCTAGCCAATCACAGATCAGTTATTACACGAAACTAATCCCCACCACCTGCTCCTTGATTTCTGCCAAGAATAGTGAAAATCAACCAAAGAACTTTCTCCGGGTGACACAACCAAGTTAGCTCCTAAAGAGATAAAGTCACAGAAGAAAAACGTTATTTTTGACTAGATTTTAAAAGTAGTGAATTCTTTCTCCCAACAAGCTAATGTTATCTACTTTGAGATGCGCGGTTCAGTTTTTACTTTTTGGCAAATCATCAATTAAAATTTAATATGTCGCCATCTGTACTTTGAGAAGAAGACCTCTCAGCAAAATCACTTTCAGGCCATATTTACTTACAACATTTTCGCTCTCAAACGGCATGTAATTAGTTCCCCCCCAGGGCCAGCGGAAGACTTACATGGTTTAAAAATAATTGGAAGGTTTCTGTGGAAGGTTTCAACTATAACAAAAATTGGGGGGTCTACCTAAAATTCTTAATTAGGCTCGCTGTTTGTATTAGTCACCCTGATAAAGAGGTGCATTTCCTCTCAACATATTCAACTTCTACCCGACATTTTAGTAGAGAGAATGAATCTTCAGCGGTGGCCTGCAAGCTGCTCTCGTTGGAAAAGGTGGTGTTGAAGCACCATTTAACTAAGAATTTCTGTTTTTTACCATTTGTTGGTTTAGTCGGTGAACAAAGTGGGAACAACTCGAATTGAAGGTAAGAAGCTTGGATTTCGTGGAAGCTTATAAAAAGAAGCTCAGTAGCAAGACACACAGAATTTAACAACTGTTACGTTTGACGAAGACTGATGTTCTGGACCTTTGTTCAACGAAGACAAACGGTTACTTACTCTGAAACGTTGGTTTAGTTTAAAGGAAATGAATGTAAAAAAGCTTTCTGTGGGATTCTTTTACAGAACTTTCCATGTTCGTTTGATAAGAAGATCATTTATGCAAATGGACGAAAAAACTTTGTTAATGACTCGAACATTTGTGTTGAAAATAATGACACATGATGCGGTTTAAGTTTATTTTTTAAAAGCCAAGATAACAAAATACCATTTTGTTGTACACCAAATTCGATTCACTGTAAGTTAAGGTTTTAGATCAGGTGGAGTTGCTATAGCATGGTGTACAGGTCTGGTTTTGCTTCCATTATATGTCACTCTTCTCAGATCCAATGTCAATGTCCTTCAGAATCTCGTCATAGGCGAGAATTGGCACTAAAAGAGAACTTTGACGTAGTATCTCAAACACGAGATACAGTTGCATCGTGTTTTACCACATTTCCAAACATCGAGAAAAGAGTTGTCTGAAAATGTCGCGACACGTAGCTCAGTATTTTCGACGACGTTCGAAATGTTTGAAAATATGATAATATCTTCCCAATCGATACTAATACACATCAGATATCCAAACACTTTCACAGTTATGATTTCCTTTCATTATAATGTCTGTTTCGGAAGTATAAGTAGTAGCCAGTTTTCACCGATCCGTAGTCGTAATGTGAAGAACCGTATTTACATCAATTAATACTAAATTAAAATGTTCAAGAAAAAAAGTTACAAAAAGAATTGGTATCGAGGAAGACACGAGTCGCTAATCCTCAAGGTAAATTGTCAAGGTTCTGGATGGTTGAAAAGTGATCAAAAATTTGAAAAGATAGCTGATAAATCACCTTAATTCAAACTGATAACTGAGACTCCAGCACTCTCATTCATATCCTCTAAATATTTATTTTGTTCTTTTCTCCTCAGAAATTTAGAGCTCCTTTCATAAGGCTAGTTACGTGATGACAATACTTTTCTTGCTGCTAGCTTTTATCTTGGGCGAAAAGGACGGCGCTCTCGCCGTAAAAGGTAAGCAGAAAAGAAATACTTACTTAAATTATTACGATGACTGAGAGAATTTAATTTTCGCACTCCCATCCATAGAGAGACCAACGTAGCCTGTAACGCAACACAAGGCAACTTGCAGAGATACTTCACCCCTTCAAAGGCTTGATAAGCTAAGCATCCTGATCAGTCTCTTAAGAGGAGTTTCCCCGCACAGATGGGTGGCAGTCACATGAAGCCAATGCAGACCATTGAATAGTCCAGTGTTCAAGTTGTGCTTTATATATTTTTTTATTTGAAAGAAGACATAAAACATCCAGAACTTATTTCTTAACAGATTGTGGCTCAGTGGTAAACAATGTCCTTTCAAGTCCTGGCTATCCAAACAACTATCCAGGCAATATGGATTGTAATTACGTAGTTCCTATTACAAATGGCATGGCGATGAAAATTGACTTCCATGATTTCGACGTCGGGTATCTTGCATCATGCAGGTGAGGAATGATAAAACTATATTAGTACAATTCTGTACAGGCAGAATACATCAAATAATTTGGACGTTTTATATACTTCTCAAGCCAGATTACCACTTCTTATGAAGTATCAAAACACTAGAGGCGTTATGGTGCATTATTGTGCAACATATTCATTAAATTGGTTTCTACAGAAACCCTAGGTTGTTAGAACAACGTACAGGCTCAAGTAAAAAGTGTCGTCGATTGCTGTTTCCAGCTTATCCTTCAAATATGTCGTTGCTTAGATGTTTGGTAATGGAGTCAATCGTCACGAACTCAATGGAGCTGGAGTACCGGGAGAGGGTACAACTCGATGTAATTTCTAACGACTTCGTTTGGACATGAGCTATGAATGGACTCACGTTATTTAATTCATACAAAAACTCCATTCTTAACCTTTCATCAATCATCATCCGAGTTCAGTGGCTAACAGCCATTTTGATTTTATTTTTTTATATTTCTTTACGTGTCGTTAACCAGTGCAGAACTGTTTTCTATCGCTTCGAGATACAGTTGCACTTTAAATTTCACCTCGCTACTGTAAGCTTCCTTTTAGGCTTTTATTTAGTCTACGGATTAACTTTTTTTTAGGTGTAGTAAATATATTTGTTTTCTTTTTTAGGGATGACTATTTGAAGATCAGTAACGACAGAGGTCGAACTTTTGGATTGTTCTGTCGTGACAGGACTGGGAAAGCTGTTTTAGTTTCTGGAGCTTCTGCAATCATAAAATTCCGTTCAGACTTCTTTCTGGAAAAAAGGGGATTTCAGTTGTTGTTTACTTCTGTTCCAATAGGTAGGTAATATGAAAGCAGACGAGAGTCCCCCTTTTGTTACTTAGGTAGCGTAACTATGCTCAATCATGCGATACTGTTTTTCGTGCCTATTAGACTTACAATTCATTATTTGCGATACATCTATGAGAGACCGTGTTTAAGCACATTTTAAACACAAAGAACTAATTTGAAATGCGACTCGCAGCGAATCTCCAGAGTTTGATATATTTCCATGAAACTAAAGGAGAAGATAGAAAATTTTACAAATCGTTAAATTCTATGATACTTAAGATTAGAAAATCACATATCCATTGTATTGTCTTTTGCTTAAGGTTAATGAATTAGTAATGAATTTGAAGGAGATCGGATAACTACGCATTAAATAAACATAAGAGAACATCGCATAAGAAATTTGGTTTACATTTCATTTTGACGTTCTTAGTTGTAAATTATGATGAATGAATATAGGGCTATACCACAGACAGTGTTAACACTAATTCTAGATTTCACTTTGTCGATTTCTACTTTTACCTTAACAGGAAATGGTACACAATCCGCGGTTGGTATGTGACATTCATATCCTTTTTTCCGATGCTTGAACTTAAATGTAAACATCTAAATGTAAATGCACCATTTCCGATGGCAATTGAGGCGGGTTGTTTTTCTTTTTTTTATTAATTGCCACACACTTATAATATTTACAATACATATACGCACATTACTTACAATACTAGTACTACTTACTCTACTTACAGTACTACATGTACTTACACTTCTTTACAATACTAATGTCTACCTACATATTACCCTAAAGTTACATTACAGTCTATATACAGTTCTAAAAACATAGCATAGCACAAATCCCACTTCTTATTAAATCTGTCCATGTTATTAGTTTTAACACATATAAACATTTATGTTTCATACTTAACTTTTGCCTTTAGGTTAAAGGCTTTTAGGATAGGAGGAGTCAGATTTCTTCTCCAATCCCATATATATAATTTAGCAACAAGTAGCAAATAGTTCAGTAAAGGGTAGTTTGCGAAAATGGTTGTTTGTATGGGACGGCTCTGAGACAATGTAAAGCTGGGTACAGTTTCACGTAAACTAAGATACCAAGCGTGTAGTTCCTTTTGATAACTAGAAAATTCCTCAAGATTCTAACTTAAGTTTTGGTCCTTGTTAAAATAACGTAGGATAGTAATTATTGTGGAGGTGGCGTGGCCGAGTGGTTTAGGGTGCTGAGGTTTGAAATCTGGAGGTCCCTGGTTCAAATCCTTTACCCTACCACTACCTTTATTTGTTCTCGGTAGTCCCGAGTTGTGTAAATAGCCAACTGATCAGCCTCCCACCAGTTGGGATTCTTAACAGTTTATGTTCTATTTGAAATATTTGTTTATTTATTTATAGTGTCCCCAATTAGCACAACAGTGCTAAACACATACGACACTTAAATAAAGTTATTATTATTATTATTATTATTATTATTATTATTATTATTGTTGTTATTGTTGTTATTATTATTATTATTACCGGAGAAAGAAATTACCGGAGAGACTTTAAACAGCGGTGCAAATTTGGCCTGTGACGCCCGCCTCGACATCCATGCACGTGGATTTTGGGAGAGACAGAAGTCGACCTTTTTCGATATAAGAGTATGCCATCCAAACGCCGACTCATATAAAGATCGTACGCCAGAACAAGTGTATCGCCTTCACGAAAACGAGAAGAAAAGAATGTATGAAAGTCCTGGAAGTCGAACAAGCGTCCTTTACGCCACTAGTATTCACCACAACAGGAGGTATGGGACGCGAATGCCTAAGATTTCATAGCCGACTCGCAGAACTGATATCCGTAGAGAAAGGCGAAGACTATGCAAAGACATTGACGTGGATAAGAGGAAAAGTTTCCTTCTCTATCTTAAGATCAGCGCTTCTCTGCCTCAGAGGCTCCAGATCAAATAGGAGAAGAACAAATGTCGAAGACATTGATGTAGAGGTTGAACTTGCTAGATCTCATGCGCGCTAAATGACTTCTTAATTCTTTTTTTTTTTTTCTTCGAATGGTTAGTTTATATTTTATAATAAATGTATAAGAATAGAGAAACTTATAATATTGCCCGATTTAATAATTTGCTATTCTTACTGTTTTTAATAATTTATAATATGATAATAATAATAATATTAATAATTACTCAAATGTTCTTTTAGCCTTTTAAATTTTGTAAGCAATTATTGTAAAGTTTTAATAAAGTTTATTATTATTATTATTATTATTATTATTACTATTACTATTACTATTACTATTACTATTACTATTACTATTACTATTACTATTACTATTACTATTACTATTACTATTACTATTACTATTACTATTACTATTACTATTACTATTATTATTATTATTTTTATTATTATACAAAACTTTATTCATAGATTTAAAAAAATAGACTATTTACAGATTCAAGAATATGAATATTAAAATATATAATAACAATAACAATAGATTAATAAATTTACTACTAATACAATAACAATAGTTCTACATATAAAATTACAATTTTACCTAAAAAGAAGAAATCCTAAAGCAATTTAAAGATAAAAATTATAAATTCGATAATCAATTAACAGACTTTACTAATAAAATTTCAATTGAATATTAGAAACTAGCTGAGTCTTGTAATCAAAGTCATTGTCAAAAAAAGAAAGAAAAACAATTAATAAATAGCTGCTTCAGCCGTTTCAATGTCAACGAAAAGAAAACTATCGGATTCGTGCTTGGGTTTTCTCTACATCCAGATCGGCCTCACCCATCTCTATATTGTTCCTTCTCTTGATAGTGCGTGAACCCCTTAGGCATAGAAGAGCCGCTTTCAAAATTGCAAAAGAGACTTTGGTTCTGACCCATGCGATAGTCGTGGAGTAGTCTTCCCCTTTCTTAATTGCCAAAAGCTCTGCTAGTCTGCTAGTCTGCTAGTCTGCTGTGGTATTATTATTACTATTGTTATTGTTATTGTTATTGTTATTGTTATTGTTATTGTTATTATTATTATTATTATTATTATTATTATTATTATTATTACGCTCTTTTCAGAGTAAGTTGCAAACAACAGGCAAGTTAACAGTCTCTATGTCACTCTAACTGAGTTATTCGATAAAGTATCTAAGCAAAGTTAAGGTACGTACAAAGGGTGCCTATGAGCTAACAATGCGTTTTCTTTTGACATTAGAGTGTGGTTCAGTGGTCAACAATTCACTAAAAAGTCCTGGTTATCCGAGTAATTATCCTCAAAACATGCACTGCGTTTATTCAGTTGATATTCCTCAAGGCATGGAAATGAAAATTGACCTAAACCATTTTGAAATGGAGGACTCTCCATCCTGCTTGTAAGTCAATGACAAATTTGTTTCTCAGATTGTGAAGAAACCATCGTGTGCAGAAGAGATTTGAGGTTTACTTCCTTGTTTGGGTAATGCCTTGGGGGGGGGGGTTGCTTGTTTTGTTTGCTTGTTTGTTGTTTGTTCGTTTGCCCGTTTGCTTGTTCGACTGTTCGCTTGTTTGCTTGTTTGCTTGTTTGCTTGTTTGCTTGTTTGCTTGTTTGCTTGTTTGCTTGTTTGCTTGTTTGCTTGTTTGCTTGTTTGCGTGCTTGCTTGTTTGCTTGCTTGCTTGTTCGCTTGTTCGCTTGTAAAACATGACTTTTCCCTCTTAGATGTGATTATTTAAAAATAACAAATGACAAGAACAAAACATTTGAAGTGTACTGTGGTATGAAGACTGGCCGCCACGTTTTTGTGACTGGGAAAGTAGCAGTGCTGACATTTCACTCGGACTACAGCTTTCAAAGAGGAGGGTTTTTGGTATTGTTAACCACTATTCCAATCGGTAAGCACAAATAAGAGTAAACATGATACTTGTCAGGTGGTTCATAGAGACGTAATTCATCACGGATTCTGATTCTGTTTCACTAGTGATGTTCCGCTAATCCCAGGCAGATATTTCTCTTCATTAAACCTAGGTCCCTTGTTTCCTGATATGTCCAGCTAGCGCCCTCTCATAAAGACTCCCAACTCAACGAACTCTTCCACACAAAACTCCGCCGGCGGCTACATAGAACTCGACGTGACATACCAGACAGATATTGGGGCTTGCGGTATTCTGGTGTTGGACAATCTTTCATGTCTTGGGGAATTTGCCAAATATGTGCGATGCGTCTATTAGCGTTTTGGTCGAGGTTGGATCATGTGTACTTAAGGGATCCGAGGTCAAGTGTCGATCAATATTCTCGATCGACATTTCGATCGATACTCGATGGACATTCCGATCGATACTCGGTCAGCACTCGATCGACACCTGATCGACAGTTGATAGAAGGCCGAGTTTCGACCGACTCATATGAAACGGTCGAACTCGCTCATATATATGAGACGGTCGACTGCCGATCGAAGTGTCGATGGAGTGTCGATCGAGTATCGATCGAGTGTCGATCGAGTGTCGATCGAGGGTCGATCGAGGGTCGATCGAGGGTATCGATTGACAATCGACCGCAGATGCCTTTAGTACACTGACATGATCTATGAAAACGTATCCATCACGTCTTTCGATTTCATTGAATTTCTAACTTGAGTTTTTGTTTTGATTTCACAGCTTTACCCAAGATAACACCACCTCCTCCTGTTGTGCGATCATTATCACTTTTCAGACTAACGTGTTCAGCCAGTGGAAGTCGTCCCTTATACACTGCATTAAAAAGGGAATCTGTCACTCTGGTTAACACCACAAACACAGCAACAATCACGTTATATGAGCAAGGTAACTACACATGCATAGCAACCAACAAGTATGGAACTGATGTCAGGGACTTCGTAGTCATCTTCAACTGTAAGACATTTTGGAAAGAGAACATTTCCCGCTTTATAAAATGAGTTATTTCGTTTACTGACATAATAAACTGAGTAGAAGTAGTTGGACGAAACAACTAAAGTTTTTTCTTCAAGATTTGAATATTCCACTATTAAATCTTTATTTAGATACAGATCGAAGGACTAAATATACTTTTGATAATTTTAATTGAGGCCCTATTTGGGGTTCTCCGGATACGGTATATTTAGGGGTGATATTGATTAGCCTGTTCCAGGCACTCCGTCAGTGCTCGCGATTCAAAAAGCGGGTGGACGGCGAGCGGGGTCTGGTAGAGAAAAAGGAGAGGTCTCCCGGATCCCGTCGCTGATCCCGCGCGTCGCCCGCCCGCTTTTTCGATCATCCTCATTGACCGAGAGCCTGGAACAGGCTAGATTTTAATGGGATATGGAATATTACAACTTATTATTCAACAAATTGTAACACTATCCAAATATGGTCATGATGCTCTCGATATCTGTCGTCCGTAGGTAACAGATATCCGGCGGTATACGTAGCTTCGTACGTGGGGAGAAAAAGTGAAGTGAGAAAATGTCGACAGAGAGATTTACAAGGATTTAGGCTGTTTTGTTATCAATTTGTTGAATAATAAAACAATTATCCAGCTCAATCTCGCGGAATATCGTCTGAATTTAGCTAAGTATCAGACGATATTCCGCGCCATTTTTTTTTTCGAAGGATAATTGTTAAATATATCCCGGGATATCGAGTATGAAAACTGTTAAGTTTTGAACTTGGAATTCACGGGATAAAGGGTCTTTAAGCACAAAATTATCGGGACATGTGATACTCAGACCCTCCTCAGTTGAGGGGGCCTAGAATGTCAGATGGATTAAGTTAAACTAAAGCTACTGCCAATCTGACAAATGGCTATTAATGAGATTGCTTTCCAGAGTCAAGTGAACTCAAGCTAAAACTAAGATATCAGGGAGTATTTAAAGGACAGGTAGATACCAAAAATGTATAAACTCCTAAGCATAAAGAACAATAGTAGAAACTCATCTCTGGCGATATGTGACTATCAGCCAACAGTGGAAGTACAAATGTTCAGTAAATGCCTCTTGTTGAATCTGGGAGGTATAATACGATTTACTTGGCCAACTTTAATTTAGTCACTAATAATTCTTTAGTGACTGAAATCAAGTATTGATGAAATTAAGCCAGCTGTTAGGAAATCACATGTAGTTTTTTCTACCATTCAGTTTCTTTACTGCATTTGTTTAGATTGTGGACCGTTTTGCCATTCCTCTTGGAATCGAGTGTGGGAAAATTATATTTCATGTAAAAATAAGAGGCCAGTTGAAGAACTTATTAAATGCACGCCGACATTCACGAACACCATGTAAGATAATATGATGTAGCACGTAATGTAATATGAATGATATGAATGATGTAATAAGATGCCGACCAGTTAGCTCAGTTGGTAGAGCACCGGACTGCCGAGCGGGAGGTCGCAGGTTCAAACCTTTGTAATTACATCTGCAAATGGTTAGACTTTCAAGTCTTCTCGGATAAGGACGATAAACCATAGGCCCCGTCTCACAGTACTGGTGTGGGACGTTAAAGAACCCACACACTGTTCGAAAAGCGTAGGGGACGTTGTCCCCGGTGTGATGGTTTATCACTTATTCTGTTCTGGGGGCACCTATGTATTGTACTATTCTCTCTAATAAGATTGTGAACTGCGTGGCTGCAATTTGCGCCTAAATAAGCAGTCTGGCAAAGTCCCCCACAAATTTGAGCGTCAGGATAAAGCGCTATATAAATGCCTATATTATATAAATGCCATATGATGTAATATTATTAAACGACTTACGTCACGGTTTGTGCATCTTAAAACGTTTAGCCTAAATTTCGGAATTCCTTATAGTTTATTGTTATGTCTTTGGTGGTTTTCTTCGATTTAAAGGTAATTTTGTATGTGACCAGAATAACTCAAAATGCCGTGACTTTTAACCCTTTTAGCTGCCCAAAAACAGAGTTTTCACCTATTGGGGGACTTTTCTCTTTAAAAACGGTTTTAATTTGTGAACTCTTAGTTTATATTTTTGTGTTTTTTTTATAATGTTAATTTTTATTGTAAAGCGCTTGTGAATATCGATTTATAGTTTAAGCGCTCTATAAAATGCAATGTTAACACTTTGATGAAATATGTGACCAAATTTAAAATTAATCAATCAGTGACTTTGATTGAGAAGTATAAATAAAGCCGAATGTGAAGGCCCTCTCTTAATAGGGAACACCATCAGTGGCGTCCATCAAACCCTTTATATGTACTTGCAAATGATTAATGAAATAATCTCAGTGTTTCATTGTGTTAAACCTTGCCACAGAGATCTCTCTTGGAACGCTATTACGTCGTTGCCCAATGGGATTTTTAACAACTTTACTGAGTTAAAATGGCTGTAAGTGAAATAACAGGAACCCTTTTGTTTTATATTGAATTATGTCTTTACCTCTACAGCAAGCACGGTAAACCCCCTTCTTCAAACCCTCCGACAATTTGACATGATTTTTTCGTTATAATATTTCAAAATTTAAAGCTCTACATTTGATGCGAACGTTCTTTTAACTGACTGATTTGGTCGTGCATTTTTTGCATCATTTATACAGAGATTTATCTAGCAACGCCATTTCGTCTCTACCTAAAGGAATTTTTGACAACCTGAAAATTCTTATTGACCTGTAAGTAAATAAAGCACTGCAATTACGACCCTTTTTCAAGTTTTAAGCTCTTCAACCGCATAAGAAAGTAAATTATTTACGCTAACTGTCAGTACTTCTAACTTCTAACTTCGTACAGGGTATTTAAACCATAATTAGTTGAGTAAAAATTCTAAAATTTGTAATTGTTACTTTGGAAAAACTCAAAGCCAGGACTTAAATAAATAATGTGCTATTAGAATTTAAATAATCTTTCAAGGACGGTGCTTACTTAATACAGAGGTCTTTTCGCCCTAGCGCTTGCTTTGCGTGTTAACTATGCACAGAACGTATGCGCACTAACAAAAGTAGACACCAGTCTTGAAATATAATTCTGAATCTTTCATACATATACAGGGATTTGTCTTCCAACGCTATTACTTCTCTTCCTGACGGTGTCTTTAACAACTTAACATCCCTAACAGTACTGTAAGTCTAGCGAGGAGCTCCAAAGCAATCGTTTTGGACTAAATGTTGTTCGCCCAAGATACGTCGGTACTAATTTCTGTCATCCATTAGAGCTCTACGGCGGGAAATTCGTTCAGTAGTACTGATTCCAAACTTTCCTGACTATCGAAAAGATGAAGTACTCAACAAAGTAACGCACATTTTTTAAACTGCTTTAACCCGTGATCAAAAAAGCACTTAGACTCATTACTCTCTACTAGGTAGCCTACTTTTAGAATATTGTAGACGCCTAATGGCTTAAATCATAGTAAATCAAACCTTTCTTTTTCTAACAAAACAATTAAAGGGGTTTAGCTATCAGATAAAATTCTCCAACATTGTTTGAAATTATTTCTCGTTGTATTGTTTAACCTTTTCATTTCTTCGCAAATGCTTTTTTGATATGTTAGTAATATCACTTTGTTGTAAATACTAATTATCGCGGTAACATCAAGAACCGTGGACATCTAGTTGTCGCGTGGAGATTTAATGATTTGACTTTTCTCGCACTCGTTCTCATGGGAAGGGAGGTAACCTCGATATAACCATTTCAAATGTACTACAGTGAATTTTCAATGTGTTTTACAGACAATTTTATTCCAATGCTATTACGTCCCTACCAGATGGGGTGTTTGATAGCCAGAAGTATTTGGAACATGTGTAAGTAAAGCACACAACACCCACAAACGAGTTCACTGTTCGTAAAGATGTGAGCATTGTTTTGGCAGGTACTTCGTTGTCGAAGTTAAGTTATAAAGTGAAGCTGAGTGTTTTGTTACTTGAACGTGCCTCGAACTGCGTCCCGTCCCGTCTACACTTAATCCACGTCCATCGCCTTCTCTCAACCAACCCTTTCGCTCAACCAAACTTGCTTCATTCTCTCTCATTCCCGTTTTAACCCTCATTCTTCACCTTCGTTTTTGTAAATATCCTCAAATCTTCCCCTTTTTAACAGGGATTTTTCTAGAAACGCCATTACTTCCATTCGATATGGTGTGTTTGATACACTGCCCAGTCTTCATGCCCACCTGTAAGTGAAATTTAGCTGTGGTTCAATAATTCTAACTTTATTTGTACTGTGAAGATTTCTTCACCGATTTGCCCCCTTGACTCTCACCCACTGTATGATTCCTTTTCTCAGGGGATTTTGTTCAAACGCCATCACATTTTTACCAGATGGGGTCTTCGACAACCTTACAAAATTGACCTGGCTGTAAGTAAGATCGTTTCTAACCAATATTTGCCCTGTAAGTCCACAACATTTTGACCACTGTGATGACGCTTATCTTTGTCTATTCAACAATTATTCCACAAACGCGCGTTGGATATGAGATGGTAGATAGCCAACGAGGCACATAGCGCCGAGTTGGCTATAATCATCTCATATCCAACAAGGGCGACTGGAATAATTGTTTTATTAAAAACGCTCCAAAAATATAGCAAACTAAACTTAGAAAAAAATAAAAACGCCTAAAAAAATCACGCGTACGCTTACCATATTCGTAGAGCATGGTATAATGGCTCCTAGCCCGTGATGGCTAAGCCAATGAAAACTCTCGAATTGCATTATCCAATGATCCAGTTTTTAATAAAAGAGTTTATAAAATAACTGACTTACTACGCGCGCTCTGATTGGTTAATGTAGTTGGAAAACTTTGTTCTATACACCGAATGCAAATATGGCGGACCACTCGGTCGCCGCCCGGGACGAGTTGTATGAAAGCGAGGCTAGTGAGGCCTCTGTGTTTTGTTTTGACAATGCTTCCCCAGAAAAGTCTTGCATCGTTGTCAATCTGTTTTTATTTATTTCGCTTTGCCTACGAGTTTGTTGTGTTCTCAATGCCACCAGAAGAGAGCGAAAAATATTACACCATTCCCCTGTAAGGGAAAATAGTGGATTCGTGTAATTCGTTGAGACGAAGGAAGTGAGTTCACGATCACCGCGGGAACGAAAGTTTGTTGGCTACATTTCAGGTAAGAAGATCCTAAAAAATCGTTTAAATGACAAGCTTATGTGGTGTACTGTCTAGTAGTGTTCCACACGATTTGCATATAGCCAATGCCTTTTCCAAGGTAAAGAAAAGCTCCTATTGAAATACATCCTCTGCCTCAAAAGAAGAAGTCGTTTACGTCCGCGTCCACTCGCACGGAATTGCACAAGACAAATATTAAAGTGGAATCACCAAGCGAATGAACTTCAACTGCCCTATTCGTTGAAACCAGCGAAAGGAAATGTCAACGACTTGGAGCTACATGCGATCTGTTACATATTTGCTAAGATCTTCCAGCTTGAAATGTAGCGAATAAACTTTTTCAGTTCCCTGGGCGATCGCAAACTCCTTTCCTCCGTCTGTTTTCCCCTCAGAGGTGAACGGGCAAACTAAAAAAAACACTTTGTCTTCTGTGGAAGATTTCACTCCCTTCTGGTGGCATTCAGAAACACAAAACTCGCAGCCAGGGCGAAATGAAATAGACCAGATCGACGACGAAGCAAGACTTTTCTGGTGAAGCATTGTCAAAACAAAACACAGAGGCCTCACTAGCCTCGCTTTCATACAACTCGTCCCGGGCGGCGACCGAGTGGTCCGCCATATTTGCATTCGGTGTATTGTATCGGTAAACACATGGAACAGTGGTTACGTCACTGTTCCCGTAATGGCCGAAGAGAGTCATGAAACTTTGACCAATGTCGGCTTTTGGTCTGGAATTAAAGGTCAGAAGGCGAAAATCAAAATAAACCAAAATCTAAACCAACGGATAAAACAAAAGTGCAGAGGAAGACGGGTCCAGCAAGAAGAGACGATTCTCATGCCGTGGTCGAGAGCAGAGATCGATCTTGACAGCTCTACGGGAACGTAGCGACAAAAAGCGGATTTCGCTGGCTTTGATGTCAATAACACGAATATCTTTCATTCAATATATACATGGGAACTTGCAAGGAAAAACAGGACTAGAAGTTGGTTCCGATATATAAGCTTTTTTGTCCATTGCAAAAAATTCTACGCCGATTCCGTTGACGCTCAAATTTAGAAGGAATTTTTAAGCGCTTTCGGTGCTTTCGGCGGGCGGGCTCAACTGATCAATTTGGGTTGTTAAAAAGCAAGGAGAATATTTCTTACGATCGAGTTGACATTTAAGCCTAAGAGAAAGTCTGAGTCTAAACTCAATACATGCATGCATAACACGATAAATGAATTTGGTTTCTGTGAGCTTAGGTTTCAAGCGATAGCTTTCATTTAACAAAATACAGAGGCACGCACTTTATCTTCTGCAACATAAATAAATAAATTCTCAAAAATGTTTGGAAAAAGCGTTTCTGTAACTAATCTTTATTCCATTCGCAAACCTTTGGGAAGTTATCGTTGAATCGCTTCACCAAGCGTATTGCAAACTGTCCGTACAGTATTTTACTTTCGCGATGGCCAATTCAATTCCGCCTAAACATCTCTTCATTTCTCTGAATTTCATTCTTGGGATGTTAGGAAAACACTCGAAAAGCTTGTTCTCCCAACATCCTGCGTGGTTTGTTTCGCCGGTAAGCCCATAGAAAGAGAGATCTATTGCTTAAAGAGACAATGCTAAACCACATTCGTAGTCAATATCGCTTCCATTTTTGTGAATAGCATCTCGTGTTTAGCCATTCGTCTTTTTAAATTATAGCAAGCAAATTCTTTTAAGGAGATATTTTAGCCGTTAATTATATTATGAATCATTTCAACAGTGATTTCTCTGTAAACACAATCGAGTTTCTACCTGAAGGAGTGTTTAACAGCCTTACAGAACTGACGTGGCTGTAAGTTCAGCTTTTATAGCTTAAAAAAGCGAATTAATAAGTAGGTTTAATTCACTTTGGTTAGCAGAACTCCTGACATTTCAATAATTGTATTAATTATTTTAAATTATTTTTATAGTAACTTTTCTTTGAACGCTATCACCTTTCTACCTGACGGAGTGTTTGATAACTCACCAAAGTTGATAGTGCTGTAAGTGCACTAATTATACTGCAACAAGCACAAAAGAAGTGTTATGTAGCATCATTAGTCATTGTTGCGCCTTGGAACACATAAGGTATTATATTGCTACAGTACGTTTACCTTTTCCGTTCAACTCAATCGACCAGTAGATAATAACATCACTTTTATTTACTCTTCAAGACTGTCTAAAACCTTAATTTACATGCAGCACTGAAGTCTTTCTACGGGCTTTCTCCCACTCTATGGTGGAAAGCTTTCGTCTTTTAGCTTTACATATATCTAAATTCAATACATCTGCAAACGAAGTATTGAAAGATTGTTGTCTTACAATAACTTTGATCATGTTATAACTTTTTTTGTAGTGATTTTTCTTCAAACTTTATTTCCTCTTTACGCGAGGAGTTATTCAGCAATCAGACAAACCTGGAATTGCTGTAAGTCTTAAGACAGCACTGAGCGGCTTGGGCTCTTAAATATCGAAAAGTAATTACTTTTTCATTGCCGCGCTACACTATTGCCTTAAAGATTAACCGTTATTGTATTTAACTATGAAAAAGGTCAAAGTAAAACTTCGATTAACAGTCAAATGCCTCATTTAACAAATAACATTCTCTGTTCGGCAGGTACCTTTCTTCAAACAATATTAAATTTCTACCCAATAGGCTGTTCGCCAATCTGGTTTACCTAGAATGGCTGTAAGTGATAAATAATATTTGCTATCAAAAATTATTATTGTTATTAGTCTGCTGACCTGTCACGTGACCATTACACTTGACAGTATTCTGAAAAAAACACTTAAATAAGATATATTTATAGAGCACGTAAAATGTGTTTTATTAATTAAAAAGAAGATCTTGCATTCCTTTTACGAAGCTTTAACAACCTTCTATGTCAAATAATGCCGTTGAAATTATTCCACAGAGGTGCTGCTTTAAACAACATTTCATTTCTAACTGACGAAATGTTCGCCACTGGGAAATATGTGATGAATCTGTAAGGAATTTAAAAGTTTTTTTTTTAATTTTATTAGATACGTGGGCGGCTGGTACTTGGCAAGAAAAAAACCCCTAGCCAAGTTTAGCACTCGACAGAAAATACATTATAATATTTTGAGAGGAAGCCACATCAGCATTGTATTAGCTGATTTTCATTTCATTTCCTCTATCCTGGTCGAATTGGAATTTGGAGTGTTGGTTTCTGTGTTGGCGGGAAAACCGTGGAACCCGGAGAAAAACAACAAACTCAACACATATATGGGTTGTTATTATTATTGTTATTATTATATGGTTGGGCACCACTGCGCCATACCCTGCTCCCCAAATGACTTCTTGGTGTAATAACTACACCAACAAGGTCTTGTTTGGTTCTGTACACAAAAAGCAAACAAAAGTCTCTCGCGTAATTTATTTTCTTGCATAAATTTATAATGTAAGTTTTTTGACAATGATCATTGTTCATAGAAGTCCCGGCCCAGCAACACTGGTGTCGTAGAATTTCAAAAAACGCCATGGATTTCTTGACTGGTTTTTCCCTTCGACAGCCGTTTGCAAGAATATTTAAAGAATGCTCCTTGTACAAGAGCAGATACGTTAGTTTTTTGAAAATAGATGTTTTGTGCCGCACACAAAAAAAATAAAACTTGACTTAAAGTGCCTCGAAACAGTTTCCACTACTTTCCAAGACTTAGAGCTTGATTGGTCATTATAACCACTCTGTATCGGTTGATACCAAAATGTTGGTATCAAAACACTGCCCAATCATTAGCGAACAAGTTGCTGTCAATAAGTAATAAGGAGTGGGTTCAGAGCCACCTTAAATTTTCGAAAATTTGAGGTGGCTCTGAACCCACTCCATATAATTTTTTTAAACTTTGCAAAAAGTTGCATCTTATCATGCTGATTACAATTCGATAATAAAAAATGGGGGTCACCGAGCTCGTTTTCGAGTTATAAGCGCTTAAAGCTAGATTTAAGGGTGTTTTAGTAGGTCATATTGCTGCTATGGTAACCTATTGTGCCATAAAATTGACAGCAACTTGTTCAACAATGATTGGGTAGTTTTTTGATACCAAGATTTTGGTATCATCCGATATAGAGTGGTTATAATGACCCATCAAACGCTGAGTCTTTGAAAGTACTGGAAACTGTTTCGAGCCACCTTAAGAAAACTCGTGTGTTGACCTAGCTTCAGCTTGAGTTAGATAAAGTAGTCGTTAAAACTAATTTATTAACGTTTTTGTTTTAGTTTTCTTTTTAAGAAAATTTTGGGAATAATGGAGAAAAAGACGAGCAAACACTGCAAGATCTCGTCTCGATCGATGGATCGGTGGCATCTGCGCAACCAGTCGGATTGCAATGTCACTGATGGCCAGCTACTAAGCTATTTTTTAATAATTTCAAACATTCAATGGATAAATATTAAATGAATCATTGACTTGAATGATTGATTTTGAGATATTCAGTGGACAGCAATGTATATTCCCATGAAATTTACCATTCTTGATTCAATCGCAGCATTTGTTCTTAATTCATTTGAAGATGTCAATCCCATTCGATGATCAGAGATGTACCGGTTAAATTCTTTGCCTCTTAATTTATCGTGTCCATCTTCCTCACTCATTAGGTTTTACTTCAAAGCCATTGTGCATTATAACCTTGACAAGTTTTAAACAAGGCCTTTATAATTAACAAACAACTTGAAGAAACTGGCGTTTGACGTGATTTGCAAATACACCCTGCTTGACTTGTATTCTGATCACAAATTTTGATGATGACAAAGATCTTCAGCATACTTCTCTCTTGAAATTCATTTTGATTTATCTTTTTTGTATGTGTGTTCTTGACCTTTACAGAAATTTGGATTCTAACTCTATTCGCAGTATTGACGAGTATACATTTTCCAGGCTTGAGAGTTTAGTTTATCTGTAAGTTTCACGCCACTGTTACAGTGCGACTATTCCAACCAAGGCCACCCGACAAAATTGTCCACAGATTTAATGAATAAAAATTATGGAGGTAAATAGCAAACGTTTTTCAACAAATATCCATGCAATCAATCTGTACATTACAAAGGCAACACAATTGTGGTTATTTTGGATAATTTGTTGCAAAACTACTCGTAACCTTCACGATTTTCATTCGTTAAATTGGTAGAAAATTTTGTCGGGTGGCTTTGGTTAGAGTAGTCGCACTGTAAAACGGTATAAATCGACACGAATTAACCGTTTCAAAAAAGAACCTTCATATCATTAAACAGGGAAGTTACACACAAGAAATTACAGTCAGTAAACAATTCGGATAGAGTTTGACTGAAAGCTGAGCACTGGCCAAAATTTCAACTCTGCCCAAGGCTTTTTTTAACCGAACGCTAAGATCTGAGATCTACAAAATTTACTTAAAGCTGAGATCGTCATGACAGACATAATAATCAATCCCTGATGGTATGCGGATCTCGTCTTATCCCTTTTGTCAAAAAGTGATGAGTTGTTTCTAGTCAAATCATCGGCCTCACTCCAAAATGAGTTCACAAAGAGAGAAGACTCTTATTCCAATCACATCAAGCCAATGGCCCAACTTACGTCGCATTTGTGTCAAATGTTTTCACCGTATCTGTGGTTTCTAATATCTGTGCCTTTTGTTTAACATTTTTGCAGAAATCTTTCTACAAACTACATTCAAGAGCTTCCCCCTAAAGTATTCCAGCATACGCAAAGGCTTTTTCTCCTGTAAGAGAAGCAACTATGACAATGAAACTTGCACGTAGCTTGATAAATACAGCGGACAATTTATTACGGCACCTCAGGGGCAAAGGGTCAGTGCATTTGTAGGAGCAGATAAGACCAAATAAACATTGTTGAGTGGGTTTCTTTTAAACAACTACAGAAAATTCGTTTTTAAAGACCATAATGATAATTAAGCGAGTGTACACGCCAACAGTAAGTCGATCACTAACCCCAGTTTGTTTTATTTGCAGAGATCTTTCTTACAACGAAATACAATACCTGCAAAAGGAACTATTTTGTTGTATGCCATTGTTACAATCTTTGTAAGTTTGTAACAAATATATTTGATCACAGATATGTTATAGTTTGTTGTTTCAGTATATATTTATTTTACAATAAAAAATGCGCAATGAAAAGAATGGTATCAATAATTTATATACAAACCTCAAAATCTAAATAGAAACAAGGACATGGCTTAGATGAAGACCATTATTCAACAAAGTTAAAAGGGCATCTATTTACAAACGTATTTCAAAACCCTCTGTCCTAGCATACGGCATAGCGAAGCTATGGCCTCTCTCGCGAGCAGCTAACAGGCTAGCAGTTACCCAGTAGGTTCTTTCACTGTTTTATTCCATAGGCGCTAGAATCGATCATTTCACTGAGTTATGGAAAAGATCTGCATCAGATAACAGAACTTTCTTTACTGTGCACTGAATATATATGTCTAGTTTGTCTTACTTCCTTTTTGTTTTTGTTTCCGTTACAGGAGCTTGAGTTCGAATAAGATTCACAACGTTACCGTAAATTTGTTCTCCCGTCTTAGCAGTTTAAAGATACTGTAGGTGCTATGAGCCAATCAACTTGGAAAATGATTTATAAAAGGGATGAGAATTAAATTTTCCTGTGAATCCAAAGACCGTAGGATCCATTTCCAGGAAATTCGTACAATGCTCTTTTGTACGTTTGTTTTAAAGACCAAACGTAGTCGTTCGAACTGTCGAATATTTTAACAGATCCATGAGAAAAAGTGCCATTGAACAATTCAATTAATGAATCACCTCCACTTGAACAATCTCAGCATAAACGGCCTAATTGCTTTATCAGTGTCGCAGCCTAGCTGGAACCAGCCATCACACGACTCTTGACGCACTTGAGTCTGTAGTTCTAATAACCCAGGGTTTGACAACCATGCACTGTAGATGTGACGCAGTCATTAGCAAATTTCTCTTTTCTTTTTAGTTGGTCACGTGACCGATAATGTTTAAACTATTAGTTACAGCTAAATGAAGTTCAGATTTGGAAAGAGAAGGTTTTTTTTTTGAAACAGACAGAACTTCAATGTTCAAACCAATGTAGTGTAAGGTTAAGATTTAATGACGATTTGAATATTGCAAAATTAGAAGGTACTGTATGGAAACGAGGAAGCTTTGCCCTTTAGAAACCTTTTTTTTTATTAACCACTACAAAAGGAAGCTTGTGGCATATAACTATTAAAGATAGAAAGAGGGGTAAAATAGTAGGAAGAATGGAAAATTCTAAAGGCTAAGATTTTATGGCAGCTTGTAAACTTGCAAAACTACAAGGATTTTTTATGGAAAGCCACTTGATAGCGACTAGAGGGCAAAGCGTCTTCTTCGTACAAATCCTTCCAGTTTCTAACGCCCATAAAAATTCCCAAGTCTTTACTGCGCAGTCTCAGCACCCTAATGTTATAAACATTATAAGTCTCACTCGATGGAATGCGAATCGATGTTATTCGTTACGAACCATATACCTTATCTTTGAGGCCTTTCAAATTCTTTTTCCAGTAGCTTCATTGATTTTTACAGCTGCGAAGTTGTTTCGTCAAGCGATATGAGAAAGAAAGAAGCATAATATAAAGCTTAGCACACATAATGGGTGTTGACATAAAACTTCCAATTTACTTCATGTAAATGGTTGTAAAATGCTTAAATTTTGTGATGTCTTACATGAAACAAAACAGAAAAACAAAACGTCAACAAACTCTGAAGATTTGAAGACATAGATGATTCTCGCAATTATACACACAGCCTGTGAAAAATTCAGGCCTGAACTTAATTCAAACCCATGACCTCTGCGATACCGGTGCAGTTCTCTACCAACTGATGAGCTGTCAAGAGCCAACTGGGATCTGGTTACATTGTTAGTTCGTAATATACCAGTAAATCTTTCTCCGTAGTTGAAATGTATGATCTTTCATATATTCATTTGCAAACTCTGGAGAGTGCGCAGTACGAACTGGAAATCATCTTTAAAGGATACAACTCTAAAACTTTGCATTTAAGCTTTTTTGTAAATGTTCTTTCCTTTTCTGATAACACTATATATTACCAATGACTAAAGCAGTGTGTTCTCGAAAAGCACCAACTGTAACTGTAGTTAATAGAGGGGTATGATTAGAAAGGCCGGTAAACATCAAAGAAGCAAACAAACAGGCTGAGATTTATGTTGGAAGGCCCTTGACCCTGCACGTCTTTTTTTTATGCTCATTGACTATGCATGGTTACATAATCGCAATGCTTCTATTGGCTATTTGTATCAGCATACATAACCACCTTTTGTATTTTGCCAGGTTTTGTGCATGGTCAACCCCCAAAATAGCCAACAGAAACATACAACATAGAACTTTGCCAGGTTTCCTAACCATTACTCTCTATTAACTATGCTGTAACCAACTGTTGCAAAAGTCCTATCTAAAAAGTAAATACGAAAATGTTTGTCTCCCGCCGCAGCTATCTGGATTATAACAGAATTCAACACTTACCGGATGGATTGTTTGGAGAAAGCTTAAAGCTAGTGTGGGTATCATTACCAATCACTAACGAAATTATTTGTATGGAGTAATTTAAAAGATTCCCTGTAAATCAAGTGCCTTTTTGTTTGTTATTTATATCTCGTTCATTTAGGAATGAAGTCCTTTT
Source organism: Micromussa lordhowensis (assembly GCA_964020085.1). Lineage (NCBI taxonomy): Eukaryota > Metazoa > Cnidaria > Anthozoa > Scleractinia > Lobophylliidae > Micromussa > Micromussa lordhowensis. Next base: position 24,077,680 of record OZ026603.1, on the reverse strand, counting down.
GTAACTATCAAAAAATAGCATTTGATAGCGAAGATTTAAAAATTATTTCTTAACTGTTAGCACTTCACATAACAGTCATTTTAATACCGTCCTAATCGTTTGATTCATTGATTTCTAGAACTTTGCATAACAACTTGATCAACTTGATATCAAGCGAGACCTTTTCCGACGGTCGTGACATTGATTATCTGTACGTATTACAGACCTAGATGGGTGTACAACTACCAAGAACATTCTCTATGGATAAGTGGAACGAATTATGTCCTCGAAATGCCATATTTTGCAAGTGTACATTTGAGTTATTGCTATCTTTCAACGAAGTTGGCGCCGTAAAAGCTGTAACAAACCTGACCAAGCGTTAGGGCCGTGTTAGGAGAATATCGGCCCGAGGTCTTGACAGTAACAAACTGAGCACAGCAAGGTCAATAGAAAAAAGAGCGAGGGCCGATATTCCCCCATTACAGTCCCAAGCTAGCTTGGTTAATAGGAGATTTATTAAACGACTGAAAATCATGCTTAGAAAAAAATGCCACAACTGCAGACTGGAAAAACTTCGCAAACTTCAAGCGCGCAATTCTGATTGGGAACCCACTAGGAATAGACTCACGTCTGATGTTGAACAAAACACTGAGAAGGGCAAGAGAGTTGGAAGAAAAGAAAAGGAATATTCTATGTGAAAACAAGTCTTTCAAAAACATAAGCCATAAAATTACCAGAAAATCTTAAAGATTGATCGTGCGGAATCATTTGGGACAGTGCTCGAGCTTTATCGTGTAATAAATATATGAAACAACATTATAACAACTAGCATAAAGAAATTCTAAAGCTGAGAGTTAATGGTTATGTTCCAGATAGGATTAAATGGCAAGTTGGGTAATGGCTATGCACATCTTCTATTTTCGTTAATTTTAGGTTTCTAAGTGCGAATCGACTGATAAATATTCCCTATCGAGCCTTCTTTTATCAGACTAAGATTGTGTAAGTATCAAGGAACAGTGCGAAGTCTGTATATTCCAGTTTAGTATAAGTCAGTTCAAAAATCTGATTATGACACTATATTCACTGTACCGTGGTGAACATACCATGTTATATCTTCGTGCCGGCGCCATGTCGCATTTTGTGGCAAGTAAACAAATGTGTTACTGATTCAGTTATAGAGGGAAATGGTTAGGAAGGGCGGTAAACATCAAAGAAGCAAACAAACAGACTAAGATTTATGTTGGAAGGTCCTTGAACCTACACATCTTCTAGACAACTTAAACGTCTCTAGCATAAAAACGGCCATTCACCCAGTTCGAAGAAAGTACACCAACAGAAAGTTATTATAGCAAGACATAACAAGTAAAATAAAGTACTGATCAAAATTGATAATGACAAAGGGAAGCTAAGAACAGCAATAAGCATGTAAGCTAAATTTTCATAAAGGGAAGCGTGACAGCCTAATTATTAATGCCTTAAAGGGCCCTAGTCAGCCACACCTTTGTTTTTGTTTACATACGAGAGTTTGGCTATTATATTTTATTCGGAGCATGTCGAAACGAACTAAATCACCGCGAAACTATTAAAGATAATTGAACATACTTTTAGGAACATATCTAACAGTAAAGCAATACGATTTTGCTTCACCATGCAATATCAATAATTTCGATGGCATCCAAAATGGCGGAGGCTGACTAGGGTCCTTTAACTGGTCAATTTAATTCAATTGCGGGGTATTATTGTTTTGGGAAAGGTTCAAGATTCCCTAAATTAGATGATATGTCGTCCCGAAAATCACATATAACTGATAAACATTGCAATTATGTGAAATGTCATTCAGAACATTTGAAAATCGTAAGCAATGATTGCCATCTTTGGCAAATCGTGTGTCATCATTGAAGTTTACTACTGTTAAGAATGACCGCGGGACGGGATACCCTGTTGACCGCGGGACAACTCGGGTTTCCGGATTACTATTTATCTCTTTTATTTCCTTTAAGTATGGTTTCGGATAATCCTATAACGACAATCGATCCACAGGCATTTAGGAGGTCGTCCTACTTTCCACTGCAGGTGTAAGTTGAACACTATTTAACAATTAGATTACGAGATTGAAATTTGTGAACGCTAAGATTGAACTGTACATGGATGGGTTATATTATTAAACACAGCACGAAATTAATTATTTGCTTGCTTTTCTCTTTACAAAAGGTATTTACTCCGGACGAAGCTAAAGATACTGAGCTCAGACTCTTTCTTCAACTTTGGTGATCGTAATTTGCAAATGTAAATTAAAGTGTACTAAATTTTATGCCGAACTTGTAGAAAATCCTTCGTGTGCCTTAATGGTCCGTGGCCGTGACTTCCGTACAAAACAGACCTATGGTCAATCCCCTTTTGAGTGGAACATAGGGTGTTTATACGGCGCTTCGGTATTTACAGACAGGCTCCTTTTTAGCTTTTCTGTACGCGGGATCTCGCATGGCGAAATTATAAGATGAAATTAAATTCTCTCATATCGTTGTTTTATAAAATGACCTTAATCCTCATGCATTATCAAAAATTCATGTATGAGCGAGTACCTGGTGCCACTGGACACCGAATGGAATTCTTAATAGAAGGTACATGTAAAATTGTTTACTGACGTTTAAATCAATCGCATGTCAATGAGAATGAATCTGAAGACTGATCGAAATTGAATACAAACGGAGTTTGTGAAGAACGCTAAAAGATTTATACTAATACTCGATAGAAACACGAAATATGCTTTCTATTTCTTAAGTACACAAGCGATCTCAAACCAGCTTTTATGTTCTCAGGTTTATCAGAAGTAGAATGGTTGGAACATTGAAATATGGCACGGATGACAACTTAATATACCTGTTAGTATCTTAAAAATTCAGTAAGACCTTTTGTGCGCTGTTTAGATCTTGCTGGAGTAAGCCACATTTTGTTATTCTGAGTCAAAATCTGGCTCGGTTTTCATGAATACCTGGTGATTAATCTATATGACCACTAACTAGACAACATTGAGAGTTTCACAACTTCATTCTTTAATCCGGTCATGAAAGCTACACGTTTTTTATGAAGCGTGCTTCTCTCTTTAAATTTCTCTATATGTAGTTAATTTCCCTACATGTTTTACCCAGCTTAGCTATCAAATGGGCGAGCTGATCAATAGATCGAGAGTTAACACACGTAATTACGTTTGTTCTAGAAATTCTCTTGGTTCCGACGCAGAAGCTGTTAAACTAAAGACACTCATGGACAAATTGGTAAAGGCAGCCATTACTTCCGCTTTATTGGCCTCGGGATTCAGAAAACGTCCTACCAATGACACGGAGTATGACACACTTCTCTTGCCATGTCCAGTGGGAACATTTTCCAACGCTTCCACAAAAGGAAAGCATGGATGCACACCCTGCCCTCCAGGTGTGTTGTTCGCTCCTTTCAGCTAGTGCTTTGGCTTAACATTTAAAATGTAATTTTGTAATTGTATAATTAATTGAATACGTTTTATTCCTTATCCAGGAGGTTACTACTCCGATACCTTCGGCTATGTTGCCGAAAGCTGCATGAAATGTCCGAATGGTTCTTTCGTTCGATATGAAAAAGCACCAGGAACGCAAGCTCAAGATTGCAAGGCTTGTCCCGAAGGTAAACAATTATTGGACGAGGCTGAGCAAAGTATCGTAATTTTTCAGTGACGAGCGGATCAATGAAATCATCAGCGAGACACTGATATTTTGCGAATAACGAGTTCAATAATTGTTTTATCATTCGATCACCAAATCGCATGAGCAGGATATTGTTTGCAGCAAAACACATTTAGACGATCCTACACATGAACAGACCATTATTTGTGGGCAGTTATTTGCAAGTCACGGAGAGCTCTTGGCCAATGAAAAGGAAGGAACAATACATCCAATGCTTTCCATTGCTTTTATTTTGCGATGTCAAGTGTTCTCATCAATTTAAAATACCGAATGCACGAGCAGTAGCAAAAGCTATCATTAGCTAGAAAAAGAGTGGAAATAGGTATTTTTATTTGAAGTGAAACATAGCATAACTAAGTTCAAAACTTTGACTTCTGTTTCGCTACTTTGTTTATGCACTTAAAACTGACAATAAAAAGAAGTTTTTCACTTTGATTGGAACCTGCATGCTGTTTTCCGTCTATTTCAAACTAACGTGGGATGCCAAAGACAGGCATAATATATCTGTCTCTTTTTCACAGGGACAGAAACTGATTTCTTCGCTGGACATCGTGCTTGTAGGTGCTTGGAAGGATTTTATCGAACACATCTGTTCAAAGGATGCCAAAAATGTGGGCTAGGACTGGAATGCAATCGTGAATATGTTACTTTGAAATCTGGATATTGGTGGGAATGGAGGAACGAGACACACAGAAAACGCTATCGTGTTTTTCGCGCAAATTTGCTGGCTACGTTACCAGCATTGGATGCTTTAAGCGTACAATTTCCCTACTCGATACCAACGCCTTATAGATGCCCAATAGAGGGATCTTGTAAACGTGGTTTAGATTTCCCTTGTCAAATGGGTTACAAAGGTCCTCTTTGTGGCGTGTGCATCTCAGGATACTTTAAGCAATTACAAACGTGCAAACAGTGCCCGTCAAAAAAGTTGATGCTCGGACAGTTGTCAATAATTGTCGCCATTTTGTTGATAATCTTTGTCTTTTTAGTGTGGATGAGCAAAAGAAAGGCCAAGAAAGACCAAGAATACTCTCTAATAGACATGTTTTTATCCAAACTTAAGATCGTGATTGGCTTCTATCAGGTCACTCACGGGTTACTAGAAGCGTTCTCGTATATAAAATGGCCAGATTCCCTGGAAGTCATTGGCAAATATTCGGGAATACTCCAGATGGATGTACTTCAAGTAGCACCCATTCAGTGCCTTTTTCCCGGAATGCACGTGGATGCCTTTGAAAACTTGTTTGCGACGATGGCAATAAATGCTGTTGTCATTGGTTTAGCTGGTGTTGCGTACGGAGTAAGAAAAGTGATCATTTTAGGGACTGAACGCCTGAATGATGAAATGAAATCAAGAGAAATCTCAGAGACAAAGGCGCTTGTGTTCAGAAATTTATTTTTCTTCCTGTACGTGACGTATCTGAACACTTCCTACAAGACAGCCAATGTCCTGCCATTTGTTTGTCGGGCCCTTTGTCGAGATGACAAAGAAACGATGTGTAACAAGTTTCTGAGAGCCGATTACAGCATACAATGTGATATTCCAAAGTACAACAAGATGGTTATCGCAGCGTACGTTTCTTGTGTCTATGTGGTTGTGCTACCCGTCGCTTCGTTTGTTGCACTTTGGAGACAACGAAGAGTTATATTAGCCACAAGATGCGCCAAAACTTCTCGACATCCAGAATCTACCACAGAAATGATCACAGGATTGCGTTTTCTCTTTGAAAACTATAAACCAGCTTCGTGGTATTGGGAACTGGTTGAAATGTCCCGTAAAGTCATCCTTACATCTGGACTGATCCTTGTGGGACAGGAGAGCAGGTCCTACATTGGATTGGCATGGGTTATGGCGGGAATGTACGGCATGCTTTTCTCCTGGGTCAGACCCGTTGAAGATACGACCGAGAACAGGTTAATGACTGTCTCCCTAGCTGTTACTGTTGTCAACCTGGGTATCGGAGCCATGAGCAGAATTCCTGCAGAAAACATAGCAAATTCAAATGACCCGTACGTGGATGCAACCCTATTCAAGATATTGGTCATCTTTGCAAATACTTTGGTTATCAGTCTTGTCGTCGGTAATATACTTTAAGTCTTTTATTAGGTGTTAACATCTGATTCGTGATTGTCTACAGCAGATCTTAATTTCTATGATTGGTAGACACCGCATATTTTGGTGGGTTTTGACTGATTCTCTGCATTTACCAAAGTAGAAACTAGGCTGATCACTGTTCAAAATTAGGTCAGGTAAGCACTTTTAAAATAATTGGTTGCAGCAAGCTATCCTATTAAGTACATTAACATTGCAGTCTTACAACTGTTTTATATCTCTGATTAAAACGTTCATCTAAAATGCTGTGGATTATAAGATCACTATTACACCCATCACTACTTAACTTATATCAGCATCAAAAAATATATGGGAGCGGCGGCGGCTCTCGTTCGCCATTCATTTATGATTTGAAGTTTCTGCAAGTTTCCACTATTTCAGTTTCCCAACTGAAATAGCTAATTATTGTCTGTTTTTGCAAAAAAAAAATGCTTTCTGTTCCTTTTTTTCAGTTCAAGAAGTCTAGAATTAAAGCTGAAGTTTCTGAACGCCCTCAGCTAGAACCGACAGAGCTAATTTCTGTCTGTTTCTTGTTTCTCGCGTGTAGCAAAAAATGTTTTACCTTTCTTCTATGTTTTCAGTTCAATACGCCTTAAACCTTTATAGCAACCTCCTTGAATGGCGAAAAAATCCGCGGTGGTCATTTTCTTGCTGCTTGGCAATGCTTCTTCCTCTCAAAGACATGCAGGACGATTTTGGCGGTTTAGATGTAACGAATGTCCTGACAAGCCAGTTACAGTCAGACGATTTTGATGTGCCAACCGTTCTCGCTGGCGTGAAACAAAGTGGGGCTATTGATATCATTCTTGAAGAAACGGGTGAAGGTGACGATAGCACAGAGGAGGCGCACGGCACGTGCCACGTGGAACACGTGCACAAACGCTGTGAGCGAGGGACACAAACAGAACCGCTGACTCTTTCTATTGCTCGTACCGTGGCGCATGAGCAGACTAAGGAAGCACTGTAAATACCAGTGAGTACATGAAATATGGATAATTATCAACTACGGCCTCGTCCACTGTCCAAAACAGAGCTACATTTCTCCGGTTAGGCCTACCGTCCACACTAATCCGTCACGAAAACTAGGCTTTTCGAAAACTGACGCTCTTCAGACCGGAGGAATTTGCAAACGCCGACTTTTCGTTTTCTTGTGGACGAAAAACAGTTTGAAAACGCGTACGGAGCTTTCCGAAAACGATCATCATGTGATTTCCCTGACCCAGTTTTACTCAAACACAAGTCCGAAGTGACTGATGATTGTTGCGTTTTTTAATTCCTCCGGTGTAATGTGGACGGAAAACATTTGATGCGTTTTCAGAATGAAACCGCCGTTTTCAAATTCCTCCGGCCTAGTGTGGAAGCGGTCTGCACCAGAGTATAACTTATAAATTGGAGCTTCTTCTAATTAACTAAAACAAGAATTTTTTGGCAAATGAATATATGAAAGATCACATATTTGAACTGCGGAGAAAGATATGAAGACTTGATTGATCATCGCAGTTACATACACAACTTAATCAGCTGTGAAAAGCACTTGATGTGTTTTCAGCCTTTCATTTCACAGCTGCTTAAGTTGTGTATATAACTGCGATGATCGCATTGTCTTCATAATATTTTTTTATTCCTTTCTAAAGTTTTCCATTTACCCGTATCTTCAGAATTCTAACACTTGAAATATGACGGCGAACGGTCATTGTAATTTAAACTGTGTCAGTTTAATAACTGAAACAGCCCGTATGCAAAAATCCTAGCCACAAATGTCCGCAGGACACAATGTGACTGAGGGTCATGACGCAGGTCATGACGCTAGATTTAATCATTTCAGAAACGATTTTGAGGACTTATCTTATCTATTTGATTTTTTTCAGATCTTCTTCCTTGAGATCAGATTGAGATTTTAGAACCAGTGAAGGGCTTGATCCGGGCCGGAAAGAACTGATGTGTGCTGTATAAAATATTGTGGCCGTAGTTGCGCTCTTGAGATTAATTGCGGGCGACCAGCGGAGCCCGCAATCCTAATCTCAACATTGGTTTCAAACGCATGCGCGGCAGTTATATAGCCTTGCAGTGACTCGAATTTAGCAAAAAAGTCGTCCTTCCAAATATTTGTCCTTAGGGACACTAAGAACCAATGAAATGAAAGGACGTAATTTTAGCACAGGCGCTTTGACCACGCGAGACAAACACGAAGCAGCAGTAATTTGAGCACAGGCGTTCTGACCGCTAGAAACCAACACCAAGCAGAAGACAATAGGCCTTATCACGGTTTTCGACGTCATCTTGACGGGTAGGCAAAGCGGTCCGAAATTGCAATGTTTGTATGGGAATTCAATGGCAAATAACTTCTTCCAAAATTGAATTTTTCCCAATTTGTGAATCAAAACGTTAAAATACTAGATAAAAGATTGTATTCACCGAGTTTGAAGGATGTAGCTTCCCTATAAGTCGCTGAACTAATTTTTTTTAATTTTCCATACATTTGTCTGTAAATTTTTTTTCCCGCGAACCGCGTCTAGACGTTTGTCTACCCAGCCAAATTTACAGACAAATGTATTGAAAATTAGAAAAATTAACTGAGCGTCTTCTAATCAAGCTACATCCTTCAAACTTGGTGAATAAAATCTTCTACCAAGTATTTTAACGTTGCGATTCATAAATTGTGTAAAATTCAATTTTGGAAGAAGTTATTTGCTATCGGAATCCCATACAAACACTGTAATTTCTGACCGCTTTGCCTACCCGTCAAGATGGCGTCGAAAACCGTGATAAGGCCTATTCTCACCAAAGCATAGCTGTTTCACCTTCCATAGTCAATGATCTTTAATGTAGTTGAAGGGTCAAATAATATGTAAAATTCCCCTTCTTGAAGCTAAGAATGTCAAGAATCACGTGCAGTTCATGCAAAAGTGGCGGTCCATAAATTGGAATGCACACAACACAATTTTATCGCGTGGACGACGTCTATTTCGTCGAAGAATTAGCGACTTTCATATAACCCGCAATGCATTTTGTTTTCCCCACAAAATTTTGCATAAACTATTGTTTTCAAATACACTTGAGAATAGATGACAATAGTTTATGCAAAATTTTGTGGGGAAAACCAAATGCATTGTGGGTTATATGAAAGTCGCTGATCATGTGCAGCTCATGCATAGCTGGCGCGCCGTCCAATCAAAATCGAGCGTGTGAACTTGTGATCGGAACGTTTCCTGTCCGTGTCTGTTGTTGTCGGGTTACATCAAATGACCTTGACTAAATCAATATGTCCATTTTATAATCAACAGTGTTTTTATTTACAACGTGAAAAAATAACCATTTTGGCAAACCCAACAAACACAAAATAGAACTAGTGTATAATCAAACTGGTGTTACTGTTTCACAAGGTCAGTAAAACCACTCTTAGGTCCCCAGGCCCGTAGCCAGGATTTTTTACGGGTGGGTGCGATCAGTTGATTATACGGACCAACGAGCGCCGGAGGCGCTCTATACTAGGGGGGTCCGGGGGCATGCCCCCCCCGGGAAATTTTGAAAATTAAGTTGTCTGAGACTGCATTTCGTGCGTTTTGAAGGTCAGTATGATAGCAATATAGGTCGCTAAAAGCGAACCTAAAAACGTGGATATTTGTCAAATTTTGAACTTCAAAATTGATTTTTTTTTGGCAAAGAGAATGCTTTACGTATGTATTTTACAATGTAGAGAATAACAATGCCAATGTCACTATTTAAAAATAACAAAAATAGAAATAAAGTTGTAAATCCGTATTGTTCACTCGGCTGGCTGCTGATCATCACGATCTTTCAGAAGTGTGCCAAGCTCAAGCCTCCTTGGGTGCATCTTGGCAAACAGAACAACACTATTATTTTTTTTTACTTTTTTTTTAACAAAAAAGTGGACCTCAGCAGTCGGCGGGGGGTGCACCCGCACCCATCGCACCCCCCCCTCCCTACGGGCCTGGGTCCCTTTGTCTCGTTTTAGGGAAAACAATCACCCACACTATGCAACCCTTTATTGCCCTGCAAATATAAATGCCCAAAATGGAAAAAGAACACAACGCCACTGTTTTACAATGAATTCGTTAACCTCAGTAAAACAAATCATGCATAGCCCTCGCCCGCACTTCCTAACCTGTGGTTATTACTAGTTTAATAATTTATATTTAACTGTCTGCTGTTAAAATCCAGCGTGGCAGAGTGGTCAGCGCGTCGGACTCCCAAGTTCTAATCCCACTCTGACCACCACCTGGATTTGTTTCACGGTAGCCCCGAGTTCAAATCCTCGGCCACGCTTGTAAATAGCCAACTGGTTTGCCTCCGGCCATTTGGGATTCTTAACAATGTTATGTTCATTTTTAATTATTAGTTTCAGTTATTTGCTCGGCCCCACTAGCCTTTGTGCTATAAACACTGTCGAGGGTAAATAAAGGTATATTTATTTATTTATTTAAATCCTGCAATTTGATTGGCCAAATAACCTGCATAGTACTCAAACGTCAGAGTTGTTTCATATGCAGCGAGAATTTTAAACATGGCGTCTACCGTTCTTTCTCGACCTCCCAATTTGTGAAGTCTCGGAGAGAAAATAATTTAAACATTAATTGTTTTCTGCTCAAGCATGCAATTAGCTTATGTTTCAAACTCGATGTTTTCATAAAGAGATATTCACTTTGGGTGTTGATGACGAAACGCCAGTATTTTTAACCGTCAAAGTATATCTTTTAAAGTACACTCGAAGAAATAATAATACAAAAAGGTCTTATTTCCGTTATTAGACTCGATTTCCGCTACTCTTACGAGTCCAGTCTACTACCGCGAGTTCCTTTTCTGAACAGTGACTGGCAATTGACCCTATTCCGTTTTAAGTGGCATCTTTTAGGAGTCCTCTACCCGGGGCGAGAAACCCTGAAAGTGCTAGTACACAACCGATAAACTACTACCGACAGAGGAGAGAAAATTGCTTTAAAAGCCCTAGAAACGTAGACTAATGTAGAATAGTAATAGTGATTGTTATTATTTCAATTTTTGGCTTTGTCCACTTTTTACATTTATGCATATTAGATATATGATAAGAAGTTTATCATGTCAAGGTGGTAACCTTCTGGTACAATGTAATGTTATAAGCGTTGCTGAAAAACAATGAAAGATATTAATTTTTAGCGGATCAGCAAGTGCGACTCACTTGAGTTACAGTAACAATTAGAAAAACATTGTTTGTAAAAGAAAAACTTGAGGAAGGTAACATGAAGACAGGTGAATAGTATATATTCATGTGAATAAATGTGTATAAGAACCAATTTATGCTAAAATAGAATGGTTATTATAGGTGAATATTTACATTACAAGGTGTTTGTTACATTAAAAGGTTTTTTATCTTCAATAGTTCCAATGTCTTGCTGGCGCCTTAAAAGGCCCAAACACCCAAACACTCCTTGATGTCTGGCTAAAAAATAAATATCGTTGAAATATCACTGCGGTGTTTCTATCTTTCGGTCAGCACCTAAATTAAATTGCAGTTCCTCTTCATTTACCCACGCTGTATTCAAGACTTTTTCGAATTCCCCACCAGTTGATAGGGGATTTCTTTAATTTCCTAGTGAGCATTCCCGACTTTCACTTTGTCGACTTTCGTTTTCGCTCTCAGCACAGTGGACGTCAATTTCTCGCTTATCTTGATCTGGTTCCCCGGTGTGGCCTGTGTCGCTAATTTCCAGTGGATGTATTTTCTTCCTAGAAGATGGCTGTCGTTTTCTGGACGTCTTTCTTAAGCCACAATTCTTTGACGCACGTAATTCGTCGGTTTTGTCTCCTTTTTCTTTACATAAATTCTGCACTTGAGGATTTGAAGCACGATCTTTACCGTCTTTTAAGCTTTTCTCTTCTCTGTATCTCCTGACGCGACTGACTCCATGATCAGCGTTGGGGTCGTCACTGGATGAATTCACTGTTCCACTCCTTCGTTCCTTTGAACGCTTCTGCCTTGTTTGTTTTTCATGTTTTTCAACTTCCCATAAGTCTCCACCTTTAACTATTTCGCTATTCGTATATCTTCCCTTGGCTTCATCTTGTCGGTTTCCGCCTTTCGCGTTCCCTGAATACTGAATACAATCCTCTTTAAATACTTCTCTGCCTTCACATCTTCCACCATTCCTCTTCCTTGTTCTGAATTTATCGTGTCGGTTTCCGCCATTTCCACGGCCGTTTGAATTATCTTTGAAGTCGCTTGATCCAAAGGGGTCTTTCAGAAACTGCTTGAAAGCGGAGCGGCATCGACTTGCTCGCAGATAGTATATGATCGGGTTCAGAGTGCTTGAGATGTAAAGAGAGTACCAGGCGATGAATCCAAACCAGGAATCAGCCAGGTTTTCTTTCTGAAGGCCCACCACTGCATACACGATAGCAGGAACATAACAAAGAAAATACGCAGCTATTGTGATGCCGATGGTTTTGATGACTTTGATGTCGTCTTTCAGTCGGGCTTTTTCTTGAAGAGGAGGTAAGTTCAACTCTACTCTCTGCACGGTAAAAGAAAAAAATATATATGTAGACGAAGAACCTAGTGGGTTCTTACTCAACGCAGGTAAGAAAAACTGAACTACAGGATGCTCGGCCGCCATTTTAATCCGAAAATTGTGAATAAATCACTAAATTACCCATTTCTCTCTTTATTTGCAATGTTGTAATAATTGGGGACACTGTAAATAAATAAACAAATATTTCAAATGTAACATAAGCTATTAAGAATTCCAACTGGTGGGAGTCTGACCAGTTGGCTATTTACGCTACATGGTCGAGGAGTTGAACTCGAGACAACTGAGAACAAATTCAGATACCAGATTTCAATTCCAGCACCCTAAAACAATCGACCGCGCCGCCTCCAAGACATGTCTGGAATTAGTGCTGCATGAAGGGGGTCATAACGAAACACTCTAACAAATGATACAACTACTGCGAAAAAAAGGTTCTCTCGATCACTATTGGCACAGATTAAAGATTAAAGAACAGTGAATAAGAAAAATAGGTAGAAGTGGTTATAGCAATTAAAATACCTTTCTTTTCTTCTTCGTTATTGCTCGAGTCGTCAGAAAACAGACAGCTGCGGCACTTATGATGAAGAGTGCCATGAACGACGCAACAAAATGCTTTCCTTGCTTATAGATCTCACCTCTGTATTCATTGACATGAACATCACCAAGATCGATATCCAATAGCGGAATCGAGAACAGCATTACGGTCACGATACTGATGATCCAAATAAGGGCCGAACAGACCAGAGCTTTCGCGTTCGGCAAGGTATTTCATGTCAAACGAAATGGTCAGGAACGTATTAATCGTCATGGTGAGCATCGAAGCGAGGTTGAGGACCAAGAAGACTCGATTAAAGATACTGGTCACGATTCCCAAAGTCTTGCCTTTGAACCAACCCGCTTCCAAAACAGTGTATATCACATACGACGGCATGTTGATGACTGCATTAAAGAGATCGACAAGAGCAAGATTGGCGATGAAAATATTCGGAACTGTTCGTAAAGATTTAAATCGAGCAATGACGGCGAGGACACAACCATTACCGAGAACAGAAGCTGAAGTCAGAATATTAACAAGCTCATGGCAACCTTGGTTAAAAGTGGTTTTGCTGGATGCATTTTGCGTGTTGCGATCTTACGAACGCGAGAGCCAGTTTGGTAGTTTTGATGCTTAATTTCCTGTAAGGTAATGAGCATGAACAATAATCATCGTTCATTCAGATGTTTTTGTTGTTTTGCTGGGTTTTGGGTTTTTAAATTTGTGTATGGCTTTTGATTTCTCGTAGAAGCTTGGCTAGGGAAAACTCGAATTTCCATTTACCATATTTAATCCAAAATAAACGATCATGTTCACACTTTACTGAGCATTACAATCCCACTTGAAAATGGATTTGCCAGACGCAATGTGATGTTTTTTTTTTGTCGGCAGTATTTTGTTTTATAGAATTCACATGATTTCCACTTTGCAAACTTAATGCATTGTGGCTTTAATTCCAAATGTAATTTGTGATGATTAGTATTGACATAAATTAATTTAGTAGATGTTCTCTTTATGCGAGTTCTCTCTACGATAGTGAAGTAGCTGCTTGCAATAAGAAACATGAACACCAATGATCGATCTCCGTAAGTGAACTGGTTGACATGCACCTGAAGACCTGAGTCTCAGTCCCAGTTACCATGGTAGCGATATATCAGCCCATCCTGATAGGGCTGGTTTGGTTCAGGCACTCGGGTAACCTACCGCCACAGAAATCAAAGTCTCCTGCGAGCCAACACCAAAAACACACTGCAGAAATGACACCAGCTTTAGTGGAGTGAAATAGTCTTATTTCTCAAGGCTAGTATAGAAACATTTGAAAGTGAGTGTAATGTGTAGTGAGTTCTTCAGCAATTACTTGAGCATTTAGAAATACTCATTTGTTTGCGGGTAACATTCCAACAGTGATCACGTGAGGTCGGGAATTAGAGAAAGTAGTATCCGTTAGTAGAGCTGTCCGCTTACAAGAAATATTATTATGGGTATGGCTTAAAAATCCCTTGTAAATACTTTTTTTATGATTATGTTGAAACATCGTTACTGTGTTTCAAGTCCAAGCTTGATTATTTTACATAGGTGTCAGCTTACGAGCGATATTTTGTAGCATTCTCACGATATCGACAAAAATACTATAAAGCAGAGGATTAAATTCACAAGCTCCCTCAACTTATGCTTTCAGATGCAAAATAGAGCAGAAACAAGAAATAACCACTATATGCATGTCACTTAGACGCGATGCTGCACTCTCTTTGATTCTTGAAAATTGGTTTCCCTGGAAAAACCAATTTCGTGTCATCTGATCGGTGACGTCAAGGCGCGTTTTTAAAACGAATGTCCCGCTTCAGTGATTATCAAAGAAACTTCAAACAGGTCGTCGAGAAAGCTAGGTAAAAGCTCATTCAAAATCCATAGACAGCCATCGCTGCTGCTATGATATACAGATTCCTTTCAGAACCTACAACAATTCCGCCATTTTTGACGATATTATGCGGTGCAATTCGTATTCCCATATACCACGTATCTACCGATTTTAAAAGTCGTAACCGGTGACTGAGATATTGCCTCAATGGCTCATGAAATGGCGATAAATCGTATAGTCCAATGCAAACAGTTCGCCAGCACAGAAAAAAATATTCAAGTCCCCAAACATTCCATGGAGTTTTTGAAAATATAGCGATGGCTCTCACTATCCGTGTTAGAATTATGTGTATTTGAGTGTATTTGCTGTTACTCATTGCAGATATATGTTTGCCATCAATCGAAGGCTATTCACTGTACTCATGAAATATGCCACGGAAAAAAATCGAATTGACTAGTTTAAATGAATTTCTGGGCTCTGAGACTGATAATTGTAGAATAATTATCCCGCAGATTTAATTTCCACAAGGTTTTTCTTGTTGTAGAGACAGCTAATTAAATATTAAGTGGGTGTCAAATGGCCATTTTTGCAGGGGGTCCCCCTAACTTGGAGGTAATAAAATATTTTGACCTTCTATTTTTCCAGACATTTGTTCACTCACCAAATCCAACATTTGTGCCAAGATTGAGCGAAATCGGTGATTTGAGCTGTATAGTAGACTGCCGCATCCACTTTCTAAAAAGATAATTTGGTTTTATCAACTGAGTTAATAATGTGAATTGGCCACCGTAAAGAGATTCGAAAGCTGACGTTTCGAGCTAGAAAGACCGGTCTGTTCACGCGTACAATTAATACCTAATTATTTCTTAAAGTGCAACTAACCCCCAAAATTATTTTTCCTTTAACGAAATCTACTAGTTTTCCCAATTACTTCAGCGAAAAAAATATCTCGATTGATAAAATCCCCGCGTTTCTACAGGCGTTTAAAGTTGTGTATTTCTAGTCCCACGACCGAGCAAAATGGGATCTGGGTCGGGCTTCTAGTGACGTCATCGAAGGAGCTGGACTCAAAGAACTCAAGAGACTTTGACTGGGCTTCGAGCGCTGTGAAAACATAGTTGGGGTATTTGTGCCTCACATTTTATCAAAAATGGACAAGACGTTTAACTGAAAGAACTGTATCATCTAGCAACACAATTCGGAGTCTAGCTACGATTCGGACGGCTACGATGTATACATTTTGTTGCATTTCGAAGTGCGGGTCGCCGAGCCCGCCACATCGACAATTTGCCGGGCCATTTGGCTTGTAAAGTTTAAAATAATGGCGAAGAGTTATAAAGATGTCAATGAACACGAAGAGTGGAACTTTGACTTTACAGAACTTGTATTTGGAGTGTCAAAACATTTCTAGATTCAAAAATTCGTCTTTTCGCTCCGTATGTATGCATAGTCAATTAGTGCGTTCGAACATAAACATTGCAAGCTACACAAATGGGCATACTTCGTACTGGTAATGAAAATTCCTTCGACAAGATCTTGACAAAAGGTTCAGTATACAGTGAGTATAGTGTCAGGTAAATGAATACATTTCTCCCGGCTTCACTGTTCTTTTGTTTAAACAGCCCTTTTAATGTAAGTGGAGAACTCTCAGGTTATTAATTAATAGCGTATTACTAACCTGATTTAGTTTGCGTTTCGGTTGATAACAAGCGCATTCTTCTTTCAGCGTGACAATCTCAGTCGGTAGAGTCGAATCTAAATGGTTTGTTTTACTTTCCTTATATACTCATCAATGCTTGATTCGTTTTAAGTTTGTAATTGAGATATATTTCGTTTCTCAAGGAACAAAACAATTGTGTATGCGGAAGGGCCTTTGAGAAACTCGGCCGGATTATCCACGTCGCACGTGTGGTTGTATATAAAATCCACAAAATACATACCTAGTTTAGCAGTTCGAAGCTTCACTAATCTTAATCGCCTCGTTGTAGGACGTAAGTTCGCTTACTGTTCGTTTTGAAAACTCTCTATTTCAAGGACAAAAAACACTCGAATCTGGCGTTTAATTTGCCGTATAATTTTCTCACCAAGTTTCCATTATTTTGGTCTGGGACTCAAGGAGATCGTTTGAATTGACTAGGCGTATGGCTCCAAGCTTACCCCAAATTCGTGTCATATCTAGATCTATCTACCTTGGCAATGTCGAGCTTTGCACTAGAAGCCAGAGAAGAATATACAGGCCATGAAAATCTCTAGGTGTTTACAGTAGCGGCGAAACCGAGATCGATAAACTCCTCGATGGCTTACTCTTTCGGTCCGACCAAGTCAGCCCACTTCTTCCGTCTTTCTCTCGCTTCTGGACGAGTGCCATCGAGATAGAGGTATTGAATGAAGAAGAATACTCTCTCCTAAGTTTTTTGTAATGCTACTGCCTCCAACAACACATCTTCCTTGCATTTTGCAACGATTTTAAATCACACTATCGCATGTTCGCATATGTTCTTCTCAGAACCAAAACATTGTTACTCCTGCGATGACGTCACGAGCCAACTCGTCCCATTCTCCGCTATTCTTCGGTCGTGGGACATGGAAAGGCCAATTTTACGAACTTTGAAAATTCATAGAAAATTAACGAAAATAGCTAGAACGATAATTTTTTCGCAGTGGTGATCAGGAAAACAAGGAGATTTATATAAGCGAAAAACAATTTTGGGGGTTAGTTGTTAATACGAAAACCAATATGATAGTTATCATGAATTGAGTCTGTTTCAGAATATTTTCATGATTACCCCTCAATTACAGTAGCTCAAATTAGTTTAAAGTTTGCCACGGTCACAAATCTGATAACTGGCAATTAGTTCAATTATCTGCGGGCTGATTAATTTTCTTGAAATTTACTGCCGTTTCTTTGTTTTCAACATTTATTCCAAGAGACACTGGTGAAAATGGAATTTCACTCTGAAAACGCATCAAATGTTTTCCGTTTACACTACGCCGGAGGAATTTAAAAACGCAACAATCACCGGTCATTGGGGATTTGTGTTTGAAGAAAATTCGGGCAATGCATTGTTTTCGAAAACCTCCGTTTTCAAACTGTCATCCGTCAACACGAAAACGCAAAGCCTCCGGTTTTTACGACCTTTAAGCTTGAGCGGCACGCAATTTTGAAAACATCATCTATTCTGTCGTGGGAGGGTTCTTTTCATAGCGGAAATTTGGCCATCGTGAAATGCAAACTCTATTTACTATTTTTAATTGACAGAAAGAAAAGATCATTTCCTGGGAACCTACGTAGACTATGGGCGGCTGTATTGGCAGCTGGCAACGTTTTAAAAGCGATAGGATAGATACTTGCGGTATTTATTCTACTTTCCCCAGTCAGATTAAATAAATCATGATTAAATATTCACTTTTTGCCAGGAAAAGCTGTCCATGTTTGTCATTGTTGCTATAGTATTGCTCTGAAATGTAGCCTCATTCTATAGGAAAATTCATTACCTGACGAGGTAATTCCGCGTTAAATTGCACGCGAAAACCGATATCGCACGAATCGCGAAGCTATGAGTGCGATATCGGTTTTTAAGTGCAATTTAGCGCGGAATTCACGAGTCAGGTAATGAATTTTCCTTGAATCGCATAATTGAATAAAATTGTAGAAAAAGACATTGAACAAAAACTTTTTTGCAGTTGTTGTGTTACAATTTGACGACAGTTATTACGTAGATGCGAAACAATATCACTTAGCCTCGTTTTCAACTCGCAATTCCACGCTAAATACCTCGCTTCGTAAATCAATCAGAATGCAAGATTTTATTCAATTAGGCGATTCTAAAACAAATGCATACATAACTACGATGATGTCCTGTGCCTTAAACGTCCCGTCCACTAAACGCCGGAGAAATCTGAAAGTGGAGCTTCTGAAAATGCACCAAAATGTTTTCCGCCCACAATACGCCAGAGGACTTTGAAAAAGGAGCTTTGACCCTGAAAACGCATCAAATGTGTTCCGTTCACACTACGCCAGAGAAATTTGAAAACGCCGCAACAATGACCGGTCGACGTTATCGAAAGGCTCCGTTTTCAAAATGTTGTCTCTCTATACTGAAACATAAGGCCGGCGTTTTGAAATTCCTCCGGTTTGCAGAGTGTTTTCGAAATAAAGTTGTATTTTCAAATTTCTTCAGCGTAGCGTGTGGACGGATCTAAATCTTTCATTTATATGTTTTTGTCATTTTTCAAACTCACATGACCACCTCCCAGTTGGCTTGTTAGCTCAGTTGGTAGAGCACTGCACCGGTATCGCACAGGTCATGGGTTTATAAATGCCTTTGAAGCCTCATTTTTTTCAAGCCTTACTTTCGCAATTTGTTGTTTTCGGCCTCACCAACAATATAACCTCATAAAAATCTCGAGCTCAATGTTGAGAGCAATGTGTCAGTTTATGAAGCTTTAATAAATTATGCTAAAGACAAATACCTTTTTTAAAGCAATCAACTTTGTACAATAAAATTTAAAATTTATGAATTCGAAAAGACAATATTACACTGTATTCTCGTGGTTGAAGGCAAAAAAAAGTCCGACAATTTTAATATCTTACGCTTTACTGCGCTTTGTTTTTTTCGGCAAATCGTGATAGGTCTCGCTGAATGGATAAGGGTAATTTTAGTCCTTTTATACTTAGGTACAAAATACACGGCAAGTGAATAACAAAATTATTCTACCTAGGTTATAGTCTAAACCACTTTCATTACATTACAGTACAACTCCAGCTGAACTCTTTGCAAGACTTCTTTCCTGGTCGGCAAAACGGTGAGAACTCACCAAGACAGAAGCTTTGTTTTTATATATTCATTCAGTTTTCGGAAATCTGGAGTGAAGCTGCCTTTTCTTACTCCGTACATTAATTCCGGTAATGGAAAAATCGGTGATGGCACTTCTCTTCGAGGAGGAGCTGATGGCTTTGCGCTTAATTATTAACCAAGGAAAACGAGGGAAGCGCTCTTTTTTCTCACCAATACAACGAACACCAACACTGAAAAAGTTCACACTTCGTATATTTCTACCTATATTGTAGCCTCCACATTTTACTTGGAAGCAAACAAGTTCAACTGATTGTCAGCAATCTATGCCATGTTGTTATTGCAGTGCAGGCTTAGCGTAGCGAAGTTCGTAATTTACTACTTTCGTCAAAGAATGATTCTGTCTCTTGAAATCCCGTTGAAAGCCGCTCGGGAACCGATGCCGTCAAGTTCTCGCGACAAACCGCTATCTTCCCTTGGAGACATCAAGTCCAAACGAACTGCAGGCTCATGAATAGATGCGCCCGCGTTTGCCGTGCTCAGCAGGTCTGAGAGTCTTTGAGGAGGCTCCCGGATTCTGTTGGACCCAGGGCGACTCTTTTCTAATTTAAGTCTCTCAAATTCACGGTTTAGTAGTTTTCTTTCCTGTAACAGTTGTCTTTCGCGATTAAGAAGTGTCGTTACCTGAGAAAGAGGAGAATATCGTAACAACAGTTAGCTTCTGATAAACGTTGTACGAGGCTCCTTTCAATCTCAGAGAAAAAGAAAATACATTCTTGGAAGTGAATTAAAGAAAACGCGACACCACTTTGACGGGCCAAAAGCATGACCCAACAAACAAAGAAACAAACAAATAGGCGGCTGCATTAGCAGCTGACTACGTTTAAAATTAATTTTTTATTATTATTTGCAAAGCACCCACCCGCACCCCCTCGAAAAATGTTTGAATTACTAATCAAGGCATCTTAAAGCAATCTTAAGAATGCAGCATGCATAGATAGTAACAATCGTTCGAAAGCGACTTGAAACATTTTATCGTGTCAGATGGCAATTGTTTGCCACCGCCCTAAAAGCAGTTGGGGGTCAGGTTGCAGGGTCATCTAGCAGGGACAAAATCAGGAGGCCATTCTCACGAGGGTACATGTCCCAGCCTAGCAGAACATGTCCCTCGGGCTCGCTGATACTTACCCATACGTTAAGTCCCTAAAACATGCCCACTCGCGTGAACAGTTGATGATAATGTTCCTACGATAAGACCCCTCGTGTGACACGACTTCTATGACCAAGTAACGACATAAAGTGAAGAGGAAATATTTATAGAGACGGAAGAGAAGCAAAACTTGTTCTTCACCTGAGAGCTGGCTGCATCTGCCCTCGTTTCAGCATCGACCACCATACTCTGAAGTTTATCTTGAGACAGTTTTGACGAAGAAAGTTTGAATTCCAGCTATTGAAAAACAGGCTAGAATTAGTCACTACAGAATAAACTGCCACAATTTCTTTGTTGTATTGCTCTTTAGTAGCGTGTAACTTCTATTCAATCACTCCGCCCTCCTACATTCCTCCTTTCATTTAAAGAGGATCACTAAAAGGGGGAGGGGCTTAAGGACGTTCGTGTTACTTGTTTCTGCGCATCCTTACTGCGCACGCAAATTCAGACGACACGTCATGCATCGAGCGCGCGCTAAGTAATAAAATGAACAATGATATGGCAGATGGCCATTGCTATAGCTTTGCCTGGATTTAACGATCTTGAACGTTCAGCGACCCCTATTTTTCTTTTTATGGATCATTTTCTCTACCGATTTTCTACGTTTAGCGAAAACATGAAGAAAATCTATCGATCAGAAGTTTGAAATTTTTGCAAATGCATCATAGAATTCCGTTCTTTTTAGCTGTTCGTTGATCTGTACGATGGTTTAAGGGTTAAGGTTTGTGAAAACATTCGCAACATTTGGAATTTTTAACGCAACGGATTCACTTATACAAAATTTTACTAGGATAGTTTGTCCCCGTTGATTATCTTTGATATTTTAAGCTAAAAACCCTGGAGACAATGCTGATTTGAGCGCCAATTTTTCAAAATCAGATTAGTTTTCCACACGCTTGATCTCTGAAACGAAGTCCGTGACCCCCATTTTTTTAAATTCTAAACCAAGTAATTCATCAAGATAATTTGGTTTTATCAACTGGGTTGATAATGTGAATTGGCCACCGTAAAGAGATTCCAAAGCTAATCAAGCGAATGAGAGGGAACAACGAACGAACGACGATGGCCAATTTACATTATTAACTCAGTTGATAAAACCAAATTATCTTGAAATACTCCCTACCAACGCTGCATCACAGTTTCTTTAGAAACTTACTCCCTTAATTCATTAACTGTCCGCAGAAGAAGTTTGAAGAAAACCTATCGAGTAAAACATTTTCGCGCGAACGTCCTTAATTCAAGTTACAAGTCAGCTAGCACTGTTAATTTCCGTTTAATACCACAAAACTCTCAAAATACTCTCAAAATAACAACACTCTCAAAATAAACAATAAAAGGTAAAAAACAATCGAGATGGAAGATGCTTCTAAAAACATACAAAAACCAAGACATAACGCAGAATACTCGACGTATTGTCCTTGTAGCTATTACTGTCCATTGCTATTTTCTAAAAAAAAAACGACTTGCAGCTGAGGTCGCTAGTTTTGAAGGGTCGTTGCTTTCGTTACCTTTCACAATACGGCGTTATTTTATGTTTGTTCATACCTGTTCCCTTTTCTGTCGTTCTTCGTTGACCTGACTGTTGAGTTCATCATTTCTTCTCTTCTGCTTGTTGATTTCTTGCCTGATGAAGAAGATAGTACAATCCCTTTCACTCGCTTGGTTATTTAACGTCTAATAGACTCTACACCTGGGCCGGGTTGTTCGAAAGCCGATTAACGCTAACCCAGGATTAACAGTAAACCGTAGTATTAATTTTTCTTGTATAAAAATGTTTTTCACTGCTTATGTTTTGTGTAGTTTGAAATTATTCAAACTTAGAACTGAAGGGTAAACAATACAAACAGATAAACTCACCAAACATGTACAGTTGCAAATTTAAACTCAAAATTCTCGCTAACCCTAGGTTAGCTTAACCGGGCTTTGAACAACCCCGCCCTGGACTGGATTCTTGGAAAGCCAGGATTAATAGTTAACCGAAGTATTAATCTTTCTTGCATAAAAATGTTGTTGACTTCTTATCTTTTGTGTAGTTTGAGATTATTCAAACTCAAAACTGAAGGATAAAGAACACGAACCAAAAAACTCACCAAAGAGTTGCAAATTCACAATCAAAATTCGCGCTAGCCCTGGATTAGCTTAACTGGGCTTTGAACAACCAGGTTCTGGACTGGATTGTTGGAAAGCCGGTTAACGACAACCCAGGATTAATAGTTAACCGAAGTATTAATTTTTCTTGCATAAACATGTTTTTCACTGCTTATGTTTTGGGCAGTTTGAGATTATTCAAACTCAAACCAGAACGCCAAACAATATAAACAGAAACCCTCACCGCAAAGTTACAAAACTCAAAGCAAAATTCTCGCTTAAACGGGCTTTGAACAACGCGACCCTGGAGTTTTGGTGCCGCTTGGATGAAAGCTGTCACGCCGAGTCACGCCGTCCTTATTTTACGAGATCGCGGAGCGCGCGAGCAAAGAGTGATCACGCGAGAAGCGAATGCATAATCACGTTCCCAGATCTTTTTCCACAGGAGATCTGGGAGCGAGATTAGCGAATGGATGCACGTTCAACTTCCGCTTGCTCCTCTTGCTTGAAAGTTCTTTCATAAGCACTTTCGCTACCATTTTTTACCAAATGAAAGAGTTCATGTTTTGACTGGCTCAGAAATAAACCGCACGCTAATCTCGTTTCCAGAGGTCGCGATCCACTTGGTTTAAGAATCGAGACCTCTGAGAGAAATCACAAGGTGGGCCAGCATTAGTCTCTCTCTACGCATGCTCAGAAACCATTATTGAACTTCAACGCATGTGCACAATCAAACCGGAATCAGGAATCAGGACTGCTTCCGTTTTTTTCATTAACAAGACTATAAGGCGGCGTTCTATAATGGGGCCGATTGTTAAAAGTTGGAAAGTGGCTTAAAAAGTACCGAGAGCGATAAACCGTGTTTGCTTGTCATATTATTCACAGTTTGCAAACGGATTTTACCTTAAACCCACGAAAGTACAAAATTTACCTCCTTTATCTCTTAAACTTTCGTTGTGAAGGAAAAGCTAACCCAAATTAAATTCGAGAACGTTTTTTTATGAAATTCGGTTTTGGTCCGCCAGCGTAACCGAAGTGAAATCTTAAGTTGCTATATGGAAATCTTTCACCGCTTTACAAGAACTTAGCGTCATAACAGGTTTTTGCATTTTCCAAAGAAAACAAGGCCATATACGAAAAACTCTCACCTTAACTCGTTAACCGTTTGCTCGAACTTCTGTGTTACCGCTTTTGATTCCTCTTTCCACCTAACAAAGCAACCAAAGCAATGAAAATTATTTTATCATGTATTACCACTTTACAACATGTTCGCATAAATCCTTGGTTGTGAGTATTAAAGACCTGGGTCGATTTTGATCGCAGATTTGCAATATTTATTTAGTGTTTTTCTATATATATATTTTTAGCAAATACATCATCACTAATAAGAAATAAAAACATTTATTTTTGTTAAGAGAAATTCAAAAACCCTTGACAAACTTTAAATCATGAGTAAGCTTTAACCCGCTTTCCAGCAAGTGGGCTCCGTTCAACGCAGAAAACAGCCCTCTTAACTAAGAAAGAAATTATCTCTGGTTTCCGAGAACTTTAAAAGAACACCAGTCAGGTTTGATGGTTTTCTCGACGCTGCCGAAACTTTGTATGCCGTGATGTTAATAAGTAATTTATATGTATTACGCGGCAATGGAATATCAGTTGACGAGGTGGCCGAGTGGTTAAGGCGTTGGACTGCTAATCCAATGTGCTCTGCACGCGTGGGTTCGAATCCCATCCTCGTCGAAGATAAATTTTTAATTTCATTTTTTCTTTGCATCTCTATTAAAAAGAAGAAAAACTACTTCACAAATCGACCAAAGTTTTTTTAGCGTTTGTCCTACGAAGTTGGTGACTTTTTTTCGAGATCCGTGGGGGAAAGGCAGTTCTCTACCTGACGATACAATCAGCCAATGAGGGAGCAAGATTAAAAACCAAATCAAAATCAAATTCACAACTTCACCCCACACCACAAAAAAGACAACACACGCATTAAACACTGGTCAGATAAATTCTGCCACCAAAGCTGTCCATGAATATCATTACATGGTAGTTACACCAGCTTTTAAGCGCTAATCTGTAAGATCTGGACCATCGCGGAGAATGCCTATTGTTCTCGGGACATTTACTTGCAGATCATAGATCTGTCATATTACCTATCATTATTCAAATAAAGGCCAGGAGGCCAGTCTTATTGGTTAAGATAAACGCGCGCTTTTTCCCTTGGGGAATATGACCTAGCTCATTAACTTGAAGAAGGCGGAGCATCGAGACAATAAACTTTTCGTATATTGTCCTGGCTACTGTTTAGCCTGTTCGCACCACTCAGATGCAAATTTAACGGTTCTCCGCGAAAAATCAGCGACTGAAAACAAAAACTGATTATAATAAATATCGCTGCGCGCGAGGAAAACGACCGTTTGGAAAGAGTTTGCTTTGTGGTACCAGACCGAACTGATTCAAAGAAAACTAACAGAAGGGGTTGTTCTTGGAACGCGTTCGATCCAAAGTGTTTGAAAATGACCAAGCGCATTCTTTGATCGCAGTGTTCGCACCGCCTGTAAAGCCTCTTTATTAAACATTTGCGCAGTTAAAGAGCAGTTGATTCTCAACATAGTTGTTTACTTACGCAAGTCAGCAGTGTTGTTCGTTATTCACTTGTTATTACGCTCACAAAGCAAAGAACTCAAACAAAGTCCTTTGATCGATCGATGGCCGCTCATCTTGTTTGAAAAACTTTGAAAACCATCGACGGCTTTTACCGCTTATGTTCGCAAAATAAAAAGACAGCTCGTCTACTGTTGACCAGGCGCTGGGGTACGCTGGTGATGATATTTCTGTGTACCTGCTTTTATGTCTCGGGTAACATTTAGTTCTGTTTACACTGGCACATGATTCAACAACAGCCTAGGCTCAAAGAAATCAGCCACCGACTGTGTCTTACAGGAAGGAAAAATCTCTCAAGGACATTCTTGTCCGCGCCAAACTTCCTTCAACAAAACAACAATCATAACAAGAACGAAGTATTTTCGCTTCGAAAGAAATTTGCATATGAAAATATGTCTGCAAAGAAATAACAAAGAGCGAAGGTTTTCATTGTCTTCCATGAGGTGTGCCAAGACGTCTTTTGGTGATTCTACGATCTCCTCCGGTTTTACTTTCGGCTTAATCCACGTCTCTGCTCGCATTTGTTTACGTTTCGTCATAGATTTGACGTTTTAGTTCTTTTTCCAAAGAGCTTCGCCGTTTAGTTGGAAGTGAAACATGGGATCGATTTCGTTCACAAACGGAGGCACTACATTGATAAGCAGGGGATGGATCGGGGTTTCGACGAGCTCTGAAAAGAGCTCCCGATCACCTGCGGTTTCGCTTTCCTTGTTCATTCCGCGACAGGATTTCGAATGAATCTGCTGCGCCGACCATATGCTTTGAATTTCGCGGTAATTTCTAACCTTTTACAGTCGATTGGTTTTTTCTGAATGGGTATAGTTAGTTTTGACAGCCATTGTTATGCAGACGTCTTTTTAAGACAATAGCTCTTCCATTGAAAACGCGCCATTTTCAAACACAACTCGGACAAGTAGTTTTCAAACTTAAAAAGCTAAAGGTTCCTGTAGACCAATTTTCAAAGTCGAAACGGGGTTTGTTTCAGAAAAGAACCATTTTTCATTTGCCGTGCGTGAAAGTTGGGAAGGCCGTTAAGATTGTCTGAAAATCGCTTCTGAAAACGGCCTTCATACTAAAAATGGCCGATTTTTGCCCGTTTTTAAGCGCAAAAAGCTACTCCTTATACCAGCTGTATCCACTTACTTATTCGCTTAAATTGACGATACAACCTTCTTCTTCAAAAAGCAGCGCGTGAAAGTTGAAGTTATAACTCGTGGAAGTCAGAAAAGCAAGTTTTATCAACCCGACTGCGCCGATTTGGGGCCTTTCTTCTCTTAATTGGGGCATTTCATGGCAGGCATATATTAAAATTTGCCACTTCACCTGTTATGAATAATTAATGATGTCCAGGCATTCTCCGCGATGAGTTATTGTGAGAAAGGGAATAAAATCAAACTTTTTATGTACAGGTTAGGTTGATATATTAACGTAAATATTTCATTGTTTCTCTTGTTAGACTTACTGAGCCCCGAGTTTCTGCTGACCATTCAGCATTTCTCTGAGTTCGTTTACTGATTGTCTGTTCATCTCGTCGACATTGCGCAGCCGCGATTCAAAATCTCTTTCACGAAGCTCGTGCTGTTGGTTAAGCGATGCTACCTACCAATAAAAGGATAGCGGACGCTTAATTCACATCTTAACGGCTGAAGTTGATATCAAAGCAGAAAGTAAATTTAAACGGCATAGCTAACAGAACTGGGGATAATCAAAAAAAGGGCTATTACTAGAAATGTCAGCTTTTTCACGCTTTCGTTGATTTTTCAAACTTCTCAGCCGCAAAAAAGCTGTACGTACAAGGGATGGGCCTATGTCTACTTTAAATACTCTAAAAACTAGACTAACAATGATTTCGATTCGTTTAGGAATCAGAAAAACCAACAAAAATTATTTGAGAAAAGAATCGCGCTTTTCGTAAATAGAGACTTAAAACTTTATTTGATTTAAATGTTGTACAACTTTAAACAAGGTAAGAAAACACAACTTTGTCCATTAAATACCTCTGTGATGCACTGGTGTTCAGCAGCTTCTTTCGCTTGTCTGGCGGATAGAAGTTCGCGTTTTTGCTTATCTATTTCATCTGCAAAAACAGGACACTTAAAAGTTCTGAAAAGTTCGGCTTTTCGTGACATGAATAATAGATCTTTTTAGCTTGGGTGGTTTGTTTTCTCATTACAGACCACGTGGTATTCGACTACTTGAAAATTTCAAAGCAAGAATATTCTCAAAAGTAACATTATATGGCCTGAATTGGAATAACAAACCGCCTACGCGAAAGGTCTATTAATCTTCTGATGACACAGACACACATTGCACTTTAGCCCATACGAAAAAATATCGCAGCAACATTTCAATCTAATCATTACGCAAAATGGCGAAAATCCAAACCTTGAAAACAAAATAATAACCAAGAGATGATAAAAATGTTATCTCCTGTTTGTGTGGTACAATAAGCTGGCACCCTCAGGGTATGATCTGGCATAGAAATACAATTTACAGCAGATAAGTTAAGAGTAGTGAAGTAGTTTACCTATCAGTTGAAGTCTATTGTCTGACATTTCTTCATTTTCCTCTTCAAGCTGTTTTATTCTTCTTCTTAGTTCGCTAATTTCCGAGACACCCTGAGACTTTTCTTGTTCATGTCTATGAGTAAAAACAAAGCGACACAAAAATAACTTGAATACCACGACCACCACAACAATTTATTTGTACAAAAAAAACAGACTTACCCTAGGTATAAACTATAAATAAATTAGCACAAAATAAAAAGCCACACAAACGCACTACTTACGCAAAACCTCATAATAGCATGCGCACCACATTTCACAAAATCACTCTTGCGTTCGTGCCACTTCTTGCAACAGGAACACAAAGTGAGCATTAAAGGTAGAACTGAGTATTTACTTGGTCTCTATTTTCTTGAGCGTCGAACTGAGGCTGTCTGCTCTCCGTAGAGCCTCGTCCCGGGTTCTCTCGGCCTGACCGGTCCGTTTCTGTAACTCGTCAAAGGTCATCCCTGTCCGTGCAATCTCGGACGGTCCCTCTTGATATAACTACAAACCATTCCAGAAAAAAGGAGCATTGGTAAAGAGGCATTTGGGTCACGTTCTAAACCGTATTTCTGGGACTAAACTACGAGAAGTCCTTGACTGTTCTCTGGGTTACACTGCTGTGTTAGAATGCGAGCGCGCGCAAAGCCCACCTCACACAAGGATGCGCGTACCATCCTTTGTTATTTCGCGTACACACGCGTCGCGTCTTCTTGTGCGAGGTGACTTTCGCGCCTACTCGCTCGCGTGCTCGTCTGCTCGCATCGACTAACCATTATCTTTATCGTAAAAAGCATAGTTTATTATTATGACAGATAGGTGCCTTGCGGCGTGAAGCTGACCTTTTCAAGTTCCTTTTCCACCGCAGCTTTTTCCCTGAGTGATCTTTCTAGCTGAGCCTGTTTCTCCGCTCCTTCCTGAAAATAAAATTTCAACAGCTTATAGTTATATTTTTTACTGCCGCTTGCTACAAATACCAGCGTGCAGCGGTGCAGAGCGAAGTTTGTTCCGTAGCGTTTGCTAAGTATACTCCTGAAAAAGCCCCAGATCTGCTACTGGAGCAATGCTTTCTGCACTAATACACTGCGTGACAGCACATTGTCACCGCACGGTGTCACGCAATAAATATACCGCATCGATAACTCTTGATGCTTCAAAACGTGAGCCAAAACCTTACTAATACTTTGAGAATAAACTTCTCTACGGATATTTCAAATGAGAAAATAATCAAGAAAGATGAATGTCCAAAACGATTGCTGGCTAGCGACATTAACGTGAGCACAGCTCGAAGAAAATTCTGTAAATATTGAAGTAATGTAATTTCTGATCCGTTCGCTACTACACGAACATTACGATACTAAACTGATAGCCCAGCCAAGAAACTGGTTTACATGTATGTGTAGTTCCATTTAATCCAGTCTGGCATGACATAATGTCGATGCGTTTAGATACATAACAAAGTCTGTGTGTTTGTTATAGGTTAAATTGGGTTTCGACTAAACCTGCAATTATGTAAATGACCCGACAACGCTAGCCACAAGAAGATAAATTGTTTCATCGACCGGAGCAGAAAATTTAAATGAAACGTAACCTCTATGGTATGCATACGTATAACTATAAATTTTTCGTTCGGCAAACGCGAACAAAACTAAAATTACGAGATCACTCAAGCGAACGGTTACTATAATCATAAAATAATAACGAACTCTACTCCTTCAACATTCAGCGGGACATTAACGAAAACAAAAGCAAAATTACCGGGTAATATTCAAAGATCCACGTCTTATCTCTTGGCCGTGCCGGAGATTTTTCCATATCGTTAAAAATAGCTCGACTAAAAGCAGTTGGTTGTGTACGTTTTAGCACAAAGCGTCTCTACCGCGTCTCATCAGGAAAAATGTCAACAAGGATTCAATGCTATTGTCACCAACAAATCAACTGGTTTAATAATTAGTAAGCATACATTAAGATAATGTATGCAAAGTATGCAAAGTCGAGGATCATTTCTTATATTCGATGAAATTGAGAGATTGAGGTACAGTAATTTTTCGCTGTTACTAACGAGCGCAACTTCACGCTCATTTTCGAGCAAAGCATAAGTGTGTTTTCGTTTTCTTTTTTTTAACTCGACAATTTCATCAAAATCACACAAAATGTTTGCGAAAATGCGTGTCCTCATACTTGTAAAGCAGTTTGTACTGGACTTTTTAACCCTTGACTGATTCCAATGATTGTAACATGGGTCGTCCACTAGAGATCTCCATCTTTCCAGTCCTAGCTTGGCAACCTTGGCCGCGTGAGGGAACCATGATGAAATACCTGGGTTGATTTCCAGCACTTTATCTTACTTGGGAGTCTATTTTCTACTTTCCAGCTTTTAATCTCGGTGTCGCGGGGCGAACCGTTCGCAATCACAACTGAACACTTTTAAATACCTTGCTGTAACTACTAGCCACGACCTGCTCCCAACTGACCTCGTAGCTCAGTCGGTAGAGGGCCTAAAATTAAAATTACCTACTAGTTCTTTCCAGTTTTCACTCGAGGGAGTAATCCACTAGAAACTCTCCAGCAGTGATCTGATTTTGGATTCGAATTCATCAAAAACATTAATTCCCTCGTACTCACCATTTCTAGGAAATGCATCTCCTCCATTAATTTTTGAATATTTTTGTTGCATTGGTTCCGAACAGAATCCACCTGACAAGAAATATCGGCAAAGTCAATAAAACATCATAACACATTAAAGGAGCTCTCCGTTAGTGGCTTAACGAATGAATTGGATATTTTGTAAAGAATTAAATCAATAATACAAAAAAGCGCACTGTTTGTACCTCCTCTCTGGTTCTTTTACCAGCCTCTCTCAGAATTTTATTGATGACTTCCTGTAGCCTACTCACTTCCTGCGTTTTCTGTTGCTCGCGGACAAGAGCCTGGGAACAAGACAAGGCTATTTACCTCTTGTTGCCGTGGAAACATACAAGCACTAAAGTTACATTCATTTGGGCAAAACGAAAACTTTCACTAAAATTTGGTCCCTGCGACTTGTCCAACAAATTCAAACTGGTTTGAGTTAAGGGGACCTTTCCCTCAAAACCTTCGTGCAAACTGTTTGTAAGATAAGTCGCAGGGACTAGTCCCTCGTGAGTGCCGACGTTTACTCCAGTCCCTTTTGTTGAAAAAAGTTGAATCATGTTTGTATTATTTTCACACACCTGATCTCTCTCCAGAATCGCGTTTTCTACCATCTGAACACTGTCCCTCACATGGGAGATGGCTTCAAATTCACGCTGCTCCTGTTCAGCACTAAACAGCGGAAAATACTCTTGTAAATAATCAATCACAAAGACGTGAGACATGAAAATTGGAGGCTATATAACCGCATCACATTGGCATTTTTTAGCAGTTATGGAGCACTTCGTTTTATAATTAGGAATGTTTGTGACATAGGGGGTTTAATGGTTTGCAGTATTATTGAGCTTGTATTGCCTTCGTGGACAAGACAATTACATTAACGGAAGCGGTACTTCGCATCTTGTAAAGTAAGCAGTTGCGCGCGTGGTTGCCTGATGATTAGCGCACTGGACTCCAGATCGAGCCCTGGCCGGGAACATTGTGTTGTGTAAGACCCTTCACTCTCACAGTGCCTTTCTACAGCCAAGTGTATGAATGGGTACCGGGAGAGGGGGTAACCCAGCGATGGACTGGCATCCCATCCAAGTCGCTTCGAGTTGCGAAAACCGGAATAAACTCCGACGGTATGGACTACTTGGTCGGCCACAGACTTTAGTTTACCTTATGTAACACGCAAGAGCTTTAATGAACTCGTTATTAAGGGTACGAGAATCGAGATCGATTTAGAAGAGGAAGGAAAATCGGAAAATCCTCAGAAAACCTTCAAAGCAAAGACAAGAAAAAGAAACAAAACGCAGGGTCAGGGATTTTGAACTCGGGCCATTTGTAGGGAGGCGATCGCTCTCGCCACTGACACTCTTGCTCCGTCAGAAAGTGAGATATAGCCGCTTGGTTAGCTCAGTTGGTAGAGCGCCAGACTGCTGAGCGGGAGGTCAAGGGATCGAGCCCTACACCAGACTAACACTCAAGGTCTTAAAATAACTGAGGAGAATGTGTTACCTTTGCAATTACATCTATTACGTTCAAATCTTGTAGGATAAAGACTTTAAACCGTAGGCCCTGTCTTCAGTGTTACATGGTTAGCAGGTTACGTTAAAGAACCCCCACACTTATCACAAAGTTAAGGGCACAGAGTTCCTGGTGTTGTGGTCTGGCCTTGTCTCACGGGTTGGTGCTTCACATAGGGTTAACCTCATTGCACCTTTCCCCCTTGGACAAAATTTTCCAAGAAAAATTGTTACGTCTAGGTCTATGTGTTATATTTACAGCTGTCCTACAATACCTTCTTTTCTGTAAAACCTCCGATCTTTCTTCCAACTCCGCTTTCTCTGATCGGAGGCGTCCGACTTCTTTGAGTGTTGCGGAAAGCCTGCAAACAAAAGAATACAATCTAGAACGATGAAACTAAACCCGTAGTAGAACAGTTTTAACAAGAACAGATATTTCTAAAAAAAGCGGCAGGCAATATCAGCAAAAAGTGATAAAAACTACAAGAAAACATGACCTAAACCCAGCAAAAAAAGAATGGACAGAGACACGCCTGAAACAAAAGGAAAAAACACTAGGGAGGTAAGACTAACGACTTAGCGACCCTCAATGAGAAAGGAATACGAAATACAAAAAGATCTCCCAAACGAGAAAAACAAACAAACAAACAAGAGTTATCCCAGCAGTGTGAAGATCTACACACTATTATCAACATCCTTACGCGCTATAGAAGGAAACATTTTCCATGGCGCGGTCGGATATAAAAAAATGGATTGGTTTTCCCTGTTGGCGACCACTGTTACTTGTAGTGTTATCGGATCAATGACGTAACAAACTGATCGCGGCGATACGAGCTGCGCGCGCATCCAGCTACATTGACGCTTGTGTAAACAAACTATTCTCGAATGCAGGCAATCTCTGTAAAGTCAAAGTAATTTTCTTTCGCCTCATGGGCTCCCCAATTTCTTCGCTATGTGGCTAACATTTAGAGAGAAATTCATACCATAACTGCATGCGTTGTTTCACACTACGCCGTATAACTTGGGGAGCAAGGATAGCGCAGCCGCAGTGGTGAGAGCGCTCGCCTCCCACCAATGTGGCCTGGGTTCCATTCCGGCCCGATGCCATATGTGGGTTGAGTTTGTTGTTGGTTCTCGCCTTGCTCCGAGGGTTTTTCTCCGGGTTCTCCGGTTTTCCTCCCTCCGTAAAAACCAACATTTCCAAATTCCAAATCGACCAGGACAGAGGACAGAGGACCCGCATGAAAACCCGCTAAGGCTGATGTGGCTTCCTCTCTAAATATTCAAAATCCAAAATGACCGGTGATTGTTGCGCTTTCAAATTTCCCCGGCTAGTGTGAACGGAAAACATTTGATGCGTTTACGGGACCTTAGAAAACACACACGCACACAAACCTTGACTCAAGTTCAATGAGCGCGGTCTGCAGTTCTTCTACTCGTGTATCCACAGACTGTTCCCCGTTAACTTCACCACCTCTTTCCCTGTCCTGCAAGAGAAAACGTCAGGTTTAGCTTATTGTAGCCAGTGCACAGGCTCTCTAGTTGAGGATGGGGCGAAGAGAGAGGCGGGAAGAAAGATACCACCCCATCCCCCCTCGGCCATTTTTTAAACCCGACACCCCAAACCACACCCCATTCCCCCTCGGCCACTTCACTCTCGGCCAGTTCCTTCTCGCCCTTCCATCCGGAGCCTGTTCACAGACTAAGCTTATTGCGGGAAACAATATTATGAGCTAAGTAGATTTCACTGAGTACAAGTCCTACCCTAGCCCTTATTTGTCCTTCCATTATCTCCAGCGTTTTTCGAAGTTCTTCGTTCTGCGATTTGCAGCTTTTTAACTCAGCTTTGCATCTCCTGAAGAAGAAAGAGGGGAAATATGTTCAAACTTTCAATTTGAAGATTGAAATGCTGATTCTCTTTACCAACTGCCATAGATTTATAGTTACTAGTGAGAATGTAGTGAGACATCAATTGCAGATATCAGCTAATGATCGGCATTTTCTTCCTCATTAATGCCATAAAGGAGCTACTGCAGTTATTTGACGATTTTTACCTGTCTACAATAATCTCTCCTCTCGCTCCAAATAACATATAAGAAACAGAAAACATA
Source organism: Micromussa lordhowensis (assembly GCA_964020085.1). Lineage (NCBI taxonomy): Eukaryota > Metazoa > Cnidaria > Anthozoa > Scleractinia > Lobophylliidae > Micromussa > Micromussa lordhowensis. Next base: position 24,043,404 of record OZ026603.1, on the reverse strand, counting down.
TACTGTGTTTCGATCAAGTTATGGAAAACACGAGTGGAAGTTTGGGAGAACGAGAAATGCTGTGGGAACACGAGCCGACTGGCGAGTGTTTCCACAGCTTTTCCGAGTTCTCCCAAACTTTCACGAGTGTTTCTACGCTACTCACTATCTATCGGAATAGATGGTGAGTAGCGTAGCCAATCAGAGAACAGCATTCGTGTTAGAACGCCAGTAGATTTATTCTAAAACTCGATGGAAACACGGAGGACATGTTTTCTATTCCTTTTGGAAAATTCCGCGGCGAAACATGAAATGTAAATTCTCTTTGCTCGCACCATCATTACGTCAACAGCTCGTACTAGTACTGCGTTTCTATCGAATTTTACTGGCGTTCTACCACGAATGCCGTTCTCTGATTGGCTACGCTACTCACTATCTATTCTGTTGTAGGTAGTGAGTAGCGTGGCAGTGAGCGCTTGTTAACAAACTGGAAGCCGCTTCGTGGCGTTTTCGAAGTGTCTGTGAAGAGGATTTACATACAACAATTTATATTACCGCGATAGAAATCTTGAGCTCATAATCTTGTTGTTAAATAGAAACACGATTTTAAACCAATCAGCGCGCGTATTTTCTTTGGGTTATTTTCTAAAAACATTTATTCCACATTGAAGAATCAGCTAACTGTAGTATTTTATCATTTTGTATTCAAGCACGCGAATAGTCGTTTAGCTCGAGACCACATAAATTAACTAACTAAAATTGCGTCGGGAGCATGACTTTCAGGGTATCATTGTATAATAATATATAAAAAAAATTCCACAAACCTCATATCGCCGCGGACTTGGTCGATTTCTTGATCTTGGGTCTGAGCTGTTGTGAGAAATGTTTCGTGTTCCTAAAATGCCAAGACATAACATGAGACGTTATTTTCTTTCGGTTTATAAACTAAAATAACCTCTCTTATTTAATTTTAGAGCTAAGGTCGTCTTCCTACCATCTCAAGACCTCTTTTTAACATATTGGTGGGGTGTAAATGTTATTTTTTCGACAAACTTGCGGATGTTTCGGATTTCTGGTTTCAGTAAAACGCATTGCCAAATAAATCGCCATCAAATATTAAGTTATCACATCTGCCCACGTTTCGGTAATGTTGAAAAAATATTAAATTTTTAATTAATAATGCCTCTAAAGTATAAACAACGCCAAATTAACGTATGTTTTATTGACGCACTGATGAAAACAACTTAAAATTGACAGGTTTTCTTCTACAAAATATGCGAACGGCCTTCCTCTAAATTAATGAACGTATGCTCTTGAAGTGTTGGAGATTAGTGCTCGCCTGCTCAAAGATGCCCAACTAATTTGCCAACACAACAAAACTTAGAGTTTCAGAATTAGACAAAATAAAATACGGCTTAGTCGCAGTGATAATTTACGTAAGATAGGACATTACAGAGCGAGCCTGGAACTAGTTGGGATTCAAAAACTAGCAAATGGAACGCGCATTTTCCATTCGGAAATTCCGTTTGGGAATTTTGGTCTACCTTTCAAGAAATCACACGTCTTCCCGAGAAAATTTCCGTTCGATGAGACAAAATTAATCTGCCATTTACATTCCATTCGAAATTTCCGGAGTTTTTGGGTAAATGGTAAACAACTCAAGACAACCCCGCGTTGACATCGAATCGGATTACTACGACTCTTCCGGCGCCAAGTATTCTGCAAATGTTCCCGCGCTTGGCACTAAGCGTCTATTCCCCCCTTGGCACTACAGCTGTAGGTGTTTCTTCCCGCGTTTAACACTATGCGGCTTTTCTCGAGGTTGGCATTAAGTACACAACTATTAGCGCTATCTTCCCGCCATTGCCATTACTTCTCCCGCGCTTGGCTCGGGTGAGTTCTGATTGGTTCATTGCCCTAGTCGGCTGTTCTTTGATCGAAGGAGGTAAGTTTCTAGAGAAACTGTGGTGCTGCGTCGGTGGGAGTATTACAAGATAATTTGGTTTTATTAACTGAGTTGATAATGTGTATTGGCCACCGTACCTAACCCACCCTACCCTCTTACCGCAATGGTAATTAATTAAAAAAATATATTTTAATTAAGCTTTCGAATCTCTTTACGGTGGTCAATTCACATTATCAACTCAGTTGATAAAACCAAATTCTCTTGTCCTTTGATTGGCTTGATAGGATAAATAGGGTTTTAGATTTAGATCAATGGACACAGAGAAAACTTTTTTGCAGTAAGTAACAGGGTTCAGATTCTTACCATTCTTAGCTTTCTGTTTACTGATTGGAGTTCCTCAGCAAACTGCCTGGCTTTATGAAGGTCATTCTGAAATTGAATTAAGAGAGATGAAGGCAAGTAAACCATTTTCAAGCCAAGCTAAACAAGTGAAATTATTGCTAAAAAACAAGAAATCTGGCCATGAAATAGTTTCCAAAAAATGACAGGAATCCATTGACTTGTAAGTGAAACAGAAAATAGCAGATTGTCTACTATCCAGAGAAACTTAAAAACGTCAAAGTCATTCCCTTAGAGGCTGTGGAGAGTGAAGCTTAAAAAAATGATGTGGAAATGAGAAGGTAGGGGCTTGTGCACAATGGTTGCACTCGCGTTTGAATCTTAAATTTCGGCAATTTGGAATCTGTTTGTAAAGTCTGCATACAAGCCAAGGAGCCCATCAGGTCAGAGCTTATCCTGATTCTGTAGCATGAAGAGGCTAAGAATATTTTGACTCCCCCCTGCATGGGATACTAGTCCATCACAGGGCTACCCCCAGCATCAAATTTGCCAATACCTATTTGCACACCTGGGTGGAGGGAGGCACTGCGAGAGTAAGTCGACTAACAACTGCCATAATTTTGCATGCAAATTCTTTTAATGTCTTCACTGTACTAAATAACAAATGTCTTAATGACTGGTCGCTCAGGAACACCAGTTAATCTTGTTTCCCTAGAATCTCAATGTTGCCTTGGTTCCCTCTTTGGGAAACACCGAGATAATTAACTAGTTTGCTGAGGGGCCAGTCATTTAGTGTTAAATATAAATTTGCTTTAAATAGCAATGCAAGTTGTTGGCACTCACAACCTAATTAACCCTAATTATAATAATAATAATAATAATAATAATAATAATAATAATAATAATAATAATAATAATAATAATAAGAAGAAGAAGAATAATAACTTATTACTTATAGTGTGCCTGTTACATTGGGAGATGCTCACAGGCGCATTACAAAGAAAAATTACAAAATCAAGAGAAACTTAATGTACCTTAATTACAAGTTGTTATTATATATAATAATTGAGCGGTCCCATGTAAATGAGCGGTCACCAAGAGTGGTAAGACTCTTGAATGTAGGATACTTCAATAAGAGTGTGTCCGAGTTAGTTCTCAGGTTGTATCTCCAAGGCTTTTTCAGTTCTATGAGTTCTGATAGGTACAGGGGTGCAAGGCCATTAAGAGTTTTATATACAAGCAATAATATCTTAAGCTTGATTCGGTAGCTAACAGGCAGCCAGTGGAGATTGTATAGCGAAGGTGAAATATGCTCATAGCGACTGGTGTTACAGATGACATGGGCCGCCGCGTTCTGGACGCGCTGAAGTTTTTGTAGTTGGTTACCTTTCAACTCATAGAGCAGGCTGTTGCAGAAATCTAATCGACTGGTAACAAATGCATTCACTAAAGTCTGTGCGCAGTCAGAGCTAAGATATTTTCTTATTCTCCTAATATTGTAGAGATGAAATTATTCATGGATCATGAATAATTAGGGTAGAAGACAAAGGAAATTGAGAATCAAACTAGGTTAAAACCATTTTAACCTGAATTTCATTTTGACCTACAACATATATAAAATTATATTGATTATAAATTTCTCATTTACATATACCTGCAAGCTTGCCATGCCCCTTGATCTGGCTTTAAGGTCTCCATCTTTTTCCTATAATGGATAAAAACAACAAATTAACTGTGGCTGCCATTGTTTCCTCTTTGGAGGAATATTACATGTAAGTTCAGCGAGGTATCATCCACCATTCAGAAAACATAACATACCCTTTCAATTTCCTGAAGCTTTTCCAGTTCGGTGCATGCATTTTGCCACAGTTCAACATAGCTGTCTCTTTCCTTGAATTTCAAAATAACAATTCAGGTAATAATAATATCAAAAAAAAGGAAGGTTGATCAATATACAGCAATTTTTTCACCCAAATTAAAATTGAATATGGCTTTTCTCAAAAGAACTCAGCCAACCAAGTCCAACCTACTGAAAACACATGATTTCGCCCATTAAAGCAACTGGAAATAAAAATTACTGTTCTAAAAATACATGACAGGAGATAATTTATTGTTTGAAAGATCTGGTTCCTCTCAGGGGTGAAAGAAATCTCAAGTCACGCCCACAAAACAGGATTTGGGTACCTCTAAGGGGTTCTTTTCAAAGTTTCCAATGAGCATTCCTGTTCTTTTTATCTAGGAGTCCCCTGGGGCTGTGCTATGCCTATCTGCCATTCCTGCACTTTGTCAGGTTTTCTCAAAAATGACTCTTCAGTCACATTTTAACTGGATCATGTAATAACCTCTAGTGTTATAGCAAAATACCTGTGACAGTAACTGAAGCTGATGCTGCATGTTCCCCATCACTTCCTTCTCAACACCACTCCCTTCACCCTGCCGCACTATTTCCATTTGTGCTTCAATGCTCCTTCGTAACTCCTCATGTAACCTGTTTAAACAGAAAACACTAGTAAGTAAACAAAAGAGAGAATCACCAAAAGAGAGAATCATTAACACCAGTTAATGACAATCTGGTTAGATTCACTGCCTGATGGCATAATTCATATGCAAAGTACCTGGTGTTTTCTTGCACAACATGGTCTGTCTTCTGTTTCAAGGTTGATAACTCCTCCTAAAATTCAAACAAAGTCAACAAAATTTTAAGATGTGAGATTGTAACATTTGAAAACCAAAAGTTAACAAACCCAATTTCAAATCTTGTGATTTACTCTGGCTCCTAATTTGCTGAATGGCTTTGGCAAAGGAAGAAAAAATAATGCAGTAATTATTAAGGGGTTTCATGTACCTTCAAGAATGACACCTGCTCCTGAGAAACCCTTATGTTGTTATCATATTCTACCAGAAGAGGAGATAGAATGCTACAAAAGAAGAAACAACAAATTACACTTCTAAGAGAGTTACTGTATAGTATTTCAAGGTGAATCATATTTGTTGACATGGCTGCAGTGATACCAGTGTCTTTTCAGGAAAGATTCTATACTCCTAGCCGCCAATTAGTTTACTTGAAATACTGAGAAGGAAAGGGAATTTTCAAAACCTGTAAGTTGTAAAAAAGTATAAAGCTACAATTTCAAAAGGAATGTTTTCGGAGGTACTCGAAGGCAGAAGAAGAGGTTCAACCAAAAATCCAGAGGTAAAATTGAGAAATCTTTACTGGCAAAATGCAATCCTGGTTGATCAAGCTAACCAGATCTATTTTTAAGAATTTTGATCCTACATTCAATTCGCTACTTGCACATACCCATAATCCCTTGCATTTTGGGGGGTAACCAGTAGAGAATTTTTTTTGTTTGTCCATACATGTACATCGTCTTGTAATTTTACAGACGATGTATGGACAAAAAAAAAATTCTCGACATTTAGTTATAAACTAGTACAAATTTCTCCTATCATGATTTTGGTAAATTCTGGTGCATTTTTAAGCATCAGTAGCTGGTTTTGCGAGCTCACCGAACTAATTTTTGTCATGATACCATACATTTCTTCTACTGGTTACCCCCCAAAAACGCAAGGGATTATGGGTCATGTGCAAGTAGCGAATAATGTAAAATAACACTCACAATTATTATGGTAAGCAAATGTACATTACATACTCCAGTGTTTTGTTGAAAACAAACTAACTAATGTGTACATTTCACCAGTGAGATCAGAATCAACGGGTCTGGAATACAGGTAGGAACAACTGCCTAATTGAGCATGGTAGATCCCTATTGTAGATTTCATTACGAGGCTATGTAGTAATACTTTCGACACCATTATAAAAGTCCCTGAACACCGTTTGAACAGGTTAATACAATTTAGTGGACCGTCACGTTATTCCCTAAGGTGCAATAGGCGCATCATCGTACCCAAATGCAAGACAGATCGTTTTAGGAACACTTTTATTATTAGATCCTGTATAGATAATATATATACGTAGATTGTTAGTCCTTTTATCTTTTTTTATACTTTCATATTCACTGTATTTAGTTTTTATATACATTTTATTAGTTATATCATATGTAAATACGCAATTCAGCCTTCGGGCTGCAATGTATTGCTTATTAAACTATCTATCTATCTATCTATCTATCTATCTAGATCGTAAGCTGCGATCAGACTTTCTTTTTGAGGATGAGCACTTGCCCCCCAAAAAAGAACCCCAGATTGCAACTAAGTTGATTTAATGTCTACATTTTTAAAACAATACGCGGCCACAACAAAAGATGTACAGTACCTGGAGTTTGTGATCCATGGTGGAAGTGGCTCTGAACCCTGACAAAAGAAACATATGAAGTCTACATAAAAATAATAATTTATTATCAAATTATTATTTACAATTTCATATTATCTCTTAATAATATTATGAATGATCTTCTGCACAACAAAACAACAGACGCGAAAATACAATCATATTGAACAGTATTCTAGGGCATTCTTAACTTTGCAAACAAGACTACACGCGGACATTTTGGTGAAGAATTATTATTTGTTAACTAGTCTGTTAATGACTGACACCATAATACACCTTTTGTTGATCATTTAGGTGAAAAAGATATTCATTTTTGCGAAGTATAGAATCAATAAGGCGAATATACATTCTATAACACCAAGAAGCACTTCATTAATGCCATGGAACATTCAAGAGCACAATTTGCATGTCTATAAACGTTCAATAGTGTCAACGAAAAAAACAAGAGCATCTATTGACAATCAAGGACGCCAAGAGGACATTTAAACACGCGCAGTTGAAAATCAGTAAATGATCAGCAAAAGGTGTAAAGTTATGAAAATGCAATAGCTGCTTTGAAGAAACTGTCCAAAGTATAAATTAATATTAACTCATAATTTTTACTGTTATATCTCTTTACCTTCACATCTGGTTCCTTTACCGGCAGGTATTTCTTTTGATATTCCTCAAGTACTGCATTTAGCCTCCTTACTACAAAATCAAGGGAATACATAAAGATCTAAACACTCAAGGTGACTCTGGCCTGCTGTTTTGGAGCATGTAAATACTGTTCACTCTTACTCATAACAATCCCTGCGACTTTTTACTTTTGGGGAGCAAGGATGGCACGGTGGTGAGATCCCTCGCCTCCCACCAATGTGGCCTGGGTTTAATTCCGGCCAGGTGCCATATGTGGGTTCAGTTTGTTATTGGTTCTCGCCTTGCTCCAAGGGTTTTCTCCAGTTTTTCAATTTTCCTCCCTCCACGAAACACAACATGCCAAATTCCAATTCCACCAGGATAAAGGACCTGCATGAAAACAAGCTAAGGCTGGTAGGGCTTCTGTTCTAAACAATGTAAATATTGTAATTTATTTCCTTATTTGTTTGTTTTTTTTGCTTTCATTTTGAGGTTTCACTCAATTTAGAGGTAACATCAAACAAATGCCTGACAAAACATAGCCCTTTTAAAATGAGACATGTTCTTATCTTTGTGATCACCTCCAACAGACTGTGAATACATGTATCTGCGATCCTCAGTGATTTTAAGGTGGCTCAAAACAGTTTCCAACACTTATATTTGGATAGGTTGTTATAACCACTGATTATCATTTGATGCTACAATCATGGTATCAAATAACTGCCCAATCATTGGTGAACACGTTGTCATCATTTTCTTGACACAATAGGTTACCATAGCAACAGTATGACCTCTGAAAAACACCCTTAATTACAGCTTTAGGGGCTTATAATTCAAAAATCGGCACGGTGAAATTTTTTTATATTTTATCAACTTTTGATAAGCATGATAAGACGCAACTTTTGGCAAAGTTTAAAAAAATTCTGTACATGGGGTTCAGAGCCACCTTAAATTTTCGAACATTTAAGGTGGCTCTGAACCCCATGTATTTTAGTTTACTTTTCTATAGTTTTTGGACAGTTTTAGTAAAACAATTATTATTCCACTCGAGATGGTTGGATATAAGATGATTATAGTAACCTAAGCTAATTTAATCTAACTGGAGTGCTCTTCAGATTAATCAAAGTGCTAAGTATAACTCAAACGTTTAAGTCGATTTTTCAACCTGCAAAACATACCTGCCCTTAGCATGCATCAATAGAGTTCTGTGAGCAGCCCAGATATCTTATTAACATAATTTTCAGCTTGTACAATGACAAACATGGAAAATTAAATTGCCGGCGCATTTTTTAAGATGCGCTATATCTGTGCCATGCATGGATCCAGCTGTTTGATCCAAGTATTCATCTGTATGTTTTCATCCAACCCGAGTTGTTAATTATGATTTGCCATAAACAGATCAATCAAAGTTAATTGTCATTTGTTATCCATTAGCTTAAGACTTTAAATTATTTGTTACAAATTATAACAAGTTGTTTACCGGATTGTTAACATTTCAGTATGCACATGACATCTAACAATGGGACCTAATTCACTTCACCATACACCATAAATCTCAATATTAGCATCATCAATGAGCTTTAATATTTGATAACTTCGTAATCGTATACTCCTGAATTATAAACATATCAACAGGTGGGCTGGGGAATCGATCATTTTACTGTATATAAAGTTGTACGTCAATCATGCCTTCGTAAATACTTCGTTCTAGAGATCAAACAAACAATAAAGTGTACCTTGATCTTGCAGAAATTTGATGTAATCTTCATCGCGTAAAACAGAATTCATCACGAAGGTCAAGGTCGATTGATTAAAGTATCCTGCTGAAGTTATTCTGCTAGAAACCTCTGAAAGCTGTTAGAAACGACGACTTGTTCATGATCAATCAGCTCTGCTTCAAGAAAAGCGGGTTACTTCAATTTTGTTCGAAATAAACGACAAAATATTGGTGTAAACTTTGAATCCTCTTCAGCTGCGAAGGACGCCATTTTGTTGTCAACCTAATCCTTCCTTAACCAATCAAAACCTTTAGGATAAACAAGTTTTGATTGGTCAGTATTAATCACGTGGAAAAATTATGACTTTTTATTGGTTGCTTCCGAGAAAACTCACCAGTTCGAATTTCGGCGGTATACAGTAGCAACACCGTAGCTTACGGAAAAAAAACAACATTAAAATCAAATTTGATGATCATCTGGTATGCTTCCTGCCTTTCAGTGATCTTTTAGCTGATCAAGTAGCTGTAGCAGATTTATCATTGATGTAGTTGTGGGGATCTTGAACTTCCTGAAAGGAGGAAGGGGATCTGTTAGGTCGTAGGGGCGGGGTGGGAAATGCTGTTCTCCTAGAACCAAAATGACTCAATTCCCATATTGTAGTCCACCATGCTTGGTAGGCTTCTGTGTGGTACAAGCGTTCAGTAAACACAGTTTACTCAACGGCATATCGGTTCGTTTCTTTAGTATCCTGTCGAATTTTATAGTTGTTTTAGCAACAAATCTGCTCAAATACTCGCGGGAAAAAATATCATTGTCAAGTCATCGCGAGATCGAGGCAAACGATATATCGTTTCTTGTGATTGGTTACTTTTTGAAACGCTGCTTCTCTCAACGAACAACGAGCACTCTTCAATCGATATTTTTATCAAACGAAATTCGACGGCTACACGTTTTCTATATTCTTTTTGATCCGAGGGGACGTTGCTTTTATTCAGACATGTTTCTGAAATCTAAGAGATTTCAAGAGTCAGGTAAGATAAGCTTGCCTCGAATGTTTTGAAGCTGTGGTGAATTCACTTGTACTGCATACCTGGTAGCATGCCATGTGAGCTTTTATACATGATCAACATATGGCCGCCTATTTATGTGCGGAATCCTTGAATTATTACAAATCCATGCAAAAGACTGGAAATGATTACAAAGTTTTCGTGTTTTTGATTATAAAAGAAATGCGTGGTTGCAGCTGCTACCTTATGAAATCGTAATTCAATCATCATTATCATTTGAGCTTCAAGCTTACCCTGGACTCCATTGTGGCCTTGCAAGATGCTAGGAAAATCTTAATTTCAGAGCTAAAATCAAAGAACAAACGTATTAGCTTAACTAATTTAATTTAGATATGTAGCACGCGTTTGTAAGAAACGGTTTACCCATGAAACACCTTCGCATAGATACCAATGTAAGCAAACCATCTCGGATTCGAACTATTTTCTTTCCAGTTTCCCAGGCACCCCCTGTTGGTTCGTATGATGTCAAGACTCGTAAACAAGGCCTTGCACCTGGGTTTGGCAAGGGAAAACGATTTAATGAATTGAAAGGTGAGTGTAAGTTTATAGCTATAGCTGAAAGACAACTTATCCTTTAATAATGATGCAAGTTTATACTTAAAACAATAATATTATTATTAAACAATTATTGGATGAGGTTGAGCACCGCATGATATCATGAATTATCTTATACATTTACACATATAATTCATCCTCAGAAACAGAAGCAAAGCATTCAGCCATTCTGATTCTGAGGAGAACACTCCAAGGGGCTTACAATGTAGTAACCAGGCAGATGTTGAACTTGACATGATAAATGCAATATCTGTAGCAGATATCGCATTTATCATGTCAAGTTCACAAGCTATTGTGAATTGATTGAATGCTCTCGACCAGTCAGATTTTTCACAGTGAGTCTGATGTATATATAATAATATTTGGATCATGTGTTCTAAAGGCATCCACAGTTGAGTGTCAATTTGATACCCTTGATCAATACCCTCGATTAACACTAGATTGTTACTCCATCGACACTCCACTGACACCTCAGTTGACACTCAATCAACACTCCATTGACATCCCTGTCAACAGTCAGTTGACAGTTGACTAATTTTTGATTGATGCATACGAGTCAGTCGACACTTGGCCAACTATTGACCGTGTGTCGATCGGAATGTTGATTGAGTACAGATCGAAATCTCAATCAAAGGTATTGATCAAGGGTATTAATCAACCACAAATGCCTTCAGTACACATGATATTATTTTGCTTGCAAAAAAAAAAAATAACTTGAAGGATGTTACTTAATTGCGGAGAAAGTTAGCTCAACCTTTTTACGGTATTTTCATTTATGGCTGCAGTAGACGACCTGCAATACTTCTTTGTAGGAGCCTCTGTCAGCAATCTTGACCTTGTTGGACGATATTTAGCTTGAAGCCAAAATATGGTTAGAGGTGATAATTTTTCACATGACCATATTTTCCTCACTGCAATGATCCAGGATTAGAGGAAGACAGGGTTGCCATGGTCAGGGAAAAGTCAGGGGAAAACAACAATTTTTGGAGGTCAGGGAAAAGTCAGGGAATCTTGTATTAAAAGCTCAGGGAAAATCTTAGATGTTTGTTTAAGTCAGTGAAAAGTCAGGGAATAATTTTTTCTATCAGAAAAGCATCATTTAAAATGATTGATTTTGATACTCTTTGAGCAACGCGTACTGGAACAGTAGTTTTGGCCTGTGGTTTTTGTTCTTTTTTATTATTCGCCAAGCTTGTTCAGAGGTCAGGGAAAAGTCAGGGAACTTTTTAGATTCTGATGAGTGGCAACCCTGGACAAGTACATGTACGTGTAGCATAATATCAGAGCAAAAACAATAAACTCAATCTGTTAGTATGAATTGTGGTATTTTTTTGTTTGTGTTTCAGACTCTGGTCCCACTCCTGGCAGTAATATTAGTCTACTTGGTAAGTGCAATTAACATTGATATTGATTTTATTTTCAGAATAAAACACTGAGAGGTGCATGTCTCTCTCCAAGTGGGAGAGAGACATCCAATCCAGGGGGAAGAGAACTAGTCCTAGTTGCCAATACTTGATGCTTAAATCAAGCATCAACCATTATTAATAATTATTATTATAGAAACTGAAATAGTCTTTGGCAAGATGGGATGCTTTGGCCCAATACAAATTAATAATTATGTTGTGGTCCAATTTTTTCTTCAATACAACTTGTTATTTTCATTTGCTCTTATGTATGCAGGTAATATATGTATGATACTAAATATAAAATAAAAAAACACACATACTTTGCCCTATAATGTGTAAATTCATTATTTTGACATGTTTGTTCACAGATATGAGTGCTTGCAGCACATCAAGTCAGAATGAAAGCAAGTGCAGTGACTTTGTAAGTGTAAACCCAGTGACTTGTTATTAGCCGATACAGCCGCATCAAAAATTCACTTGAGATAAACAAAGCTTCATTTTTTATCTGAATTCTAGCAATTCACCACTCCTCTTCCATTTCGAAAGATGAGAAATATGTCATCATCAACTCCTGATATGAAAGGTAGTACCAGTAAGATAAACTCTGATCTGGAAAATGAGGTTAGTAAATTTTCGTTTTCAGAGGTATTAACAGCACTAACTGCTTTATGCAAGAAAATGCATGTATAACTAATACACAAAATAGGATCAAGTTTACTGTAGGTACACTAACTGATATATCGGTCAGTATATCAGTTGACAGTTAGTAGATATATCGATGGACAGTGAGTCAACAATCGATCAACAATCAGTAGAATCAGTATCAGTTGAGATGTATGTTGGCCTACATAGCGTTTAGTTCACTGATACCTCACTGACACTTCGCCAATACTTGGCCTATAATTTGCTAAGTATCAATCAGCACTTCACTGGTAGTCGATCAACACTCAGTCGATGATCAGAAGATATATATCAATATATAGGCGATCAAGAGGCAGTCAATACTTGGCCATTGTATTGCTCAATAACCAGGCAACACTCGGGTGATAGTGGGTCGCTATATCGATCAACTATTGACAGATTGGTCAAGAGTACCTACAGTAAACATGATCCAATTTACACATACCTAATTTTTTTTTAACAAGGTTGTGTTCCTATGTATAAGAATCCAGACCAGTATAAGTTCTGCAAAATTAGCTTTAATGATAGCTGATTGATATCTTCACATTATTTTGACACCAAGCTTTACATTTGCTATCATCTCATTTCTGTCATTGTAGCTTATGATATTATTGGTCTTAGCAGTATAGCTGGGATGTGTACCATCATACTATAAACTCAGTAAAGGTGACCTAAATTGTAAATGGACTACTTCAGCAATGTCAAGCAATGTCAACAATACTTCACACTTTTCATGCCAACAAAAAAGACACCTGCATTGATCAATTAATCATGCCAAGTTAAGTAAATATGCGAAGTTTCATAGGAATCCGTTGCAAATGCATGGAAATATATAGGATCCCAAACTTGTCCATTTTTACTGGTCAAGAAAATAATGTGTAGCCAGGGGCCAACCACTTATCCCCTGGTACGCATTTCTTTGTACAAATCAGCAAGGGGTCTCTTATTTTGTTTGAATGAAACAAAAAAAAAAAAACAGAAAAGCGTGACATTGTCAATGTGGTCCATTGCCAGGTATTATCATAAGCTCTGGGGATAGAGCGTCCAACTCAGAGAACTGGTGTGTACAGGAGGGGGAGGGAGGGATAGGTCTAATAAGAGGGTTGAATGCGAGAAGCGAGGATGACTCTGAATAGTATTCTGGAGCACTTCTGACCAGTTTGCATTAAAACACTCAGCCTGTTTATGGTTAGCTCTCCATGTTGGTAACCCCCTCCCCACTCCTAACTCCTCATCTTCCCCACCCCTCTTTAATTTACACCTGCTGTGTGCGTGAGGGTGATTTGAAGCCTATCTGGGACTCTATATTTCAACTATTCCATACTTGTCACATGACTGATCATGATAAATATCTTATCGTGATATATGGCATTGCATTAATTTTATTAATTACATTTATTATATCACTTGGGTTTGTAGCCGATCTAGCACGTGCTCTGATTGGCTAATACTAGGGCATTATTCTCCCGTAATGCCCATGGGTCGATTACGGGCCTGCAAAAGCTAAGCAAAAAGCCATATAATAAACAACTTATTAACCTCGAATGTTCAGTCTTTATGGGAAAATCTCAAACCTTGGCCTTGCGGTATTGACCTCGCTATCGCTCCCTCAATACGGCAAGGTCTCGGTCTGAGATTTTCCTGTAAAGACCTCACTCTCGGTTAATAAGTAGTTAGTAATACACAATGCAAATAATTGATCTCATTCTGACTTTTGTTTGCTGACTATGCTAGGTGTCAAGGCTCTTGGAAGAGAGGGCTGAACTTGAGAACATACTGCACCTGACACGGCAGGAACTTCATGACATGGAAAACAAATTCCAGGTATGTATGTCAATTTCTACCAAAATTTTATTGGATATGCTAAACCCCTTTATGTGGTGTTTGACTTCCAGGGCTACATGTAATTCAAAGTGCATATACTTATAGGCTCAAAATGTTTTGTATTTTCTGCTGCTTTGGCCAGGCATCAGGAAATGCAATCCTGTGATAATAAAATTAATAAAATTTTAGCCATAGTGATGGAACAGTAAACTTTTACAGGGCTTGAAAAATACTTGAATTCCAGCTTGCCCTTGGGACAAGTACATGTAGCCCTCAAGTTTTGCTTGCCCTGGACAAGTGTTAGTTTGCTCTTTTAATAACTTAGTTGGTAGACGACCTGATCCCTTGCCCATCGGGCAAGTGAGATTGAAATGTTACTTGTCCAGAAGGAAATTTACGTGTACTTGTCCTGGATGACCAGGGGCCCGTTTCTCGAAAGCCGCAGAAACGTTTTGGGCCCATAAAGCCATTTGTATCTGAAAATGGAGACCTGAAACTTCTTGTGTGAAGAGAACCTCTGTTTATATTAAGAATACGTGAATAAAACAGCTGTGTAATCATAAGCTTTGAGATTTTGCTATAAGGCTTTCCGGGTGTGAAAAATTTTCAGGACCTTCAAGAAACGGGCCACAGATGGCACTCTTTTCAAGCCCTGCTTTTAGTTTATAGGTTGAAAACTGTAGATACAGTACATAACAGCATGATTATATTAACTAATTCCTTTCATTCTTTTTAATTTCATTCTTCCTTCTCTGTTGCATAACTATTGTGGAGTGCAATACGAATTTGAAAACTTGTGCCACTGGAAGTTGAATGTATTATTCAGTAGTATTTGTTACTTAAACACAGTGTGGTGTCATAGCATCACTGAGATTGTTTTGAAGTGTTTTAATATTTATTCATATTTACTTTGCTTTTTTAAAAGTCATTGTTACAAGAAAAAGTAAGCCATGAATCTTCCATCACTGATCTTCAAAAAGAAATTCAAGACTTGAAACAAGACAGTAGTCTGCTAAAGGAAAAAGTACAAGTTAGTGCACTTAAGTATCTAACACCACCTAGTATAAATCTACTAGCATCCTATCACAAATACGGCTCTCTGATTTGCTACGTTACTCACTACCTATTCTGTTGTGGATAGTGTGTAGTGCAGCAGCGTGTAGTTGTAACAAACTGACGCTTCTTTGCGTTTTTCGAAGTATCTGGATGTAGATAATTAAGTTTTGAATGACTAGTATATTCATACTAAAACAATAAGATTATTTGCTCTTGAAATCTCAAGTTCATAATCTTATTGTTTAATTATAGTAATATTACATAGGACTCAGAAATATGTACTTATTTATGTATTACTTACTATGTGTTCAACATTATTTTTTACCAATGTGCTGAATATTCAACTTTAATGTCCACTTAAATGATCAGCTTCTAGTTATATTTATTTACACAATAATCTAAATCATACAAAGACATGATTGACCATAGCAGTTATGAACACAACTTAAGCAGCTGTGAAATTGAAGCGTGAAAAAAATTCTGAACAGGATTTGAACCTATGACCTGTGCGATACCGGTGCAGTGCTCTACCAACTGAGCAATCAAGCCAACTGGGAGCTGGTCACATTGTGACCTGGGTTTGAATCCCGTTCAGGCCTGAATTTTTTCAGGCTTTAATTTCACAGAAGCTTAAGTTGTGTTCATAACTGTGATGGTCAATCATGTCCTTGTATGATTTAGATTATTGTGTTTATATGTGATATATATTGTGTTTATATGTTTATATATTTAAAACAGATGAATTCAACACTTGATGATAAACTTGAAACACTGGATGGGGAGCTCAAAACAGTCAAAGTATTACTGCAAGAAAAGGAAGGGGTAAGTTGACACACTGAGACTATTCAGCCAGTCATTCAGACCTCTCCAGTCAAAGAAGACTGTCTTGTTATTACATAATAATTTTGGGAATGGGAACTGGGAATCCAATCAGTTTTACTTTCTAATCATTTTATTGATGTGTAATACACTTTTTGATCTACAGATAATCTCTAGTCTTAATTTTGAACTGAGTTGTGCTGCCGAGAATTCAAGAGCTGATCTTAAGATGGAAGAGGAGAGAAACAAGGCCCTCGATGAAAGAATTGCTTACCTAGGTTTGTAACTACATGCAGACAAGGTTAATAATTAACGAACAGTCTTATAAAATACATATGTACCTTTATCAAACTTATTGATAAGTTAATAAAAATGCAAATGTTAACTGAACAATACAATCTAATTGCTTTTCTGCAATACCTGGAAGTATACAAAAATCTCTCTTATCTCAATTTGCACCTACATGTAGCTACAGTCTATAGAAGCACGGTCTTAGCTTAGCATCCTGATAGCTGTTGATATATGTCTACTGTAGGTCCCTATTTTGATCAATACTTGTATCATGTAGTCCAGAAATGTCCCCAGAAAATAGATCCCCCAACCCCACTAGAAATTCCAATTTCTTCTTACATTTCTTTAATTTTTTTGGTCTCTCTCTCTCCCCCCCCCCCCCCCCCCGAAAAAAAAATTAAAAATAGGAAATTCCAGTGGGGGTAGTATGGATATTTTTTGGAACAGTACATTGTTTGTTTGTTTTTGTTTTTTTTAATGTTTCAAAAGTTTATTTATAACCACACGGAACAGTACATTGTTGTTAATACTCACTATGCTTGTCTATTCACTATGGCATGGTATGGTTATAATTATATTTTTCTTGATAAGAAAGCCATCTCATTCTGAGTGTTTGTTTGTGATAGTTTTGAAGAAAATAAACATGTTTTTCCAAATTTATCATTCACTTTATATATGCATTGAAATTTCTGTTTGCTTATTTACAGAAAGAACAGTTTCAGAAGTGACAATTAACAGAGATGAAGTGGAAGAAGCAAACCAAACTCTTCATGGTAATAAGTTGGAGTTTTATTAATTTATTAAGTGTTTCATATTTTTGATGGATCTCATGTTTTTTGTAATTGACAATTGCAACATTTCAGAGCTGGTTGCACAACTGAGAAGAGAAAACATCGAGTTGAGAACAAAACTTGACAAGACAGAAGAAACATTAGAGGTATGTCATGAATAGTGCAACAATCTGTGGCAATTTAACAAATACTGGTTATTGACCAAGCATGAGGTCAAGTTGGTTGGAAATTGGCCAAGTTCTTTTTTTGCGTGGTTATGGACTGAGATGGAGTCGAGGTCCATAAACAGGCAGAAAAAAAAACAAAGCCAATA
The DNA here is from genome assembly GCA_964020085.1 of Micromussa lordhowensis. NCBI lineage: Eukaryota > Metazoa > Cnidaria > Anthozoa > Scleractinia > Lobophylliidae > Micromussa > Micromussa lordhowensis. The sequence continues at coordinate 24,025,750 of OZ026603.1, read as the reverse complement.
TCAAGCCATCTTGACCAAAAAAGCTTGGTCAATAAAGGATTTATTATTTGGCTTTCAGGCAAATTTTTCTCACGGGACATGGCAGGTAGTCCTGAGCGGGCAAGATAGTGCCATCTTGCCTGCTCGGGTAGCCAATCACAGCACATGATTTAGTTCATTTTGCCTGGTCATGGAGCTAGTCATATAATAAATACATGATATTAATGTGTGGGTTCATTAATCACCACTTTTCTCTTCAAAGAGTTCTAAGCTGAAAATTTAAGAACAACATCCAGTGTTATTTTGTAGCAAAATGGCCAGGCAACGGGCAAATTGACCGGCAATCAGGATGATTTTGTCTGCCTGGTTTGACCATCTAGTGGAATGCATTTCTCATAAAGAAGTTCAGCTCAAAAAGTTTTTCCTGCCTGATAAAACCAGTTGCCCTCCTGCTGAAAACGTTAATGAAACCCCTGAGTGACCCCACAGAAAAGTAAACCGCTCAACACCTTATGGTTTTGTCTTACTTCTCAAGTTGCAGACACTTTAGTGCTCAATATCTTTTGCTTCAATGAAGGTTTCACTGACAAACTCAAAATAATAGGCAGCTGACCTCTTGCAAATGAACAGTACCACATGGAATTATTGCTCAATAGCTTTCATTTGAACAATTCCACATTAGGGTTTCAATCAGAAAACATATGGTCATGTCACCAATTAGAATGATTACAAGTGTTTAATTTGCATTACAGAGTATCCGTAACAAAATGGTGACCGCTGTTAATGAAGGCCAGAACAAGATAGATGCTCTTGAAGAAATGTTGAGCAAGGAGATGCTGGTAATTGCTGCTATTTTTTGTATGATGTGTGATTTGAGGCATTTGTTTTGTTGTGACACATGATTTAAGCTCTTTATAAATTCAAAGACAGTTCTCCAAGGTCTGCACTTTTATAGACCATAAAAATGATGTACTTAACTCATTTCGAACCAGGAGTAATGAGATTGGTTTCATTGTTTTTGGTATTACATGGCATCATTTTTATATATTAAAACAATTAAAACATTCTCTGGCTGAAAAATTTAGGTTAAATAAGCTTAATCAGCTGCCAACGTACAGACTTTGCGGAATGAACAAAAAGACTTGAATGAATGAATATGCACAGCAAAACATGTGCAAAAACACAGAATAAAAAAAGCGTCATTAAAATGGTGACAACAAACAGGAATTTGGATAATTTAAAAGAGACTAATTTAAAAGAATAGCATATTTTCTTGGCAGTGGTTTAGAATTACTGTCCACTTCATTTGTCATGGCGGTGTGTGACTTTCTATAGTCAACAACAGTGTAGACCACTGTTCATATTTTGATAGTCTTTTGTTCCTTTTGTTTTTGAAGAAAAGTAAAGAATTTGGAGAAAAACTGGAGAGTTCCCTTAAACAAAGTGCAGAAAATTTTACTGAAGCCCAGTCTAGTATTGGTCAGCTTCAAGAGGCAAATGAAAAGTTAGAAAGCAGGAATGCGGAGTTAGAGGCAAAACTGTTTGAGATTATCGAGAAAGAACAATCTGCAGACGACAGGGCAAGGTGAACTAAACTGTTATTATTCTTTTATTAATTTCATCAATCATGTTAATAAATTCATTAATTAAAAGTACATGTTGATGTCACAATGTGGTGTGGTTTACGTGGCACTGTGAAAGTCAAAATACAGTATGTAACTAAGTTTAGATTATATCCTATAATTTCATATTTATTAGATGTTTGTCAGTGGAGAAATTTTCTCTTGAGAGCAGACTTCAAAAGTGCGAGAGCGATTATGAACAGCGCCTGTCTATCGCAAATGACCAAGTGGAATCACTTCAAAACGAACTTCAAAGGTATAAACTCCACTCATCTATAATCTAAATCTTACTAATAATTTGCAGATCATCTGTGCACATTATTGATTGTTAGCAAGAGAAGATTGTGGCAAGATACCTTGATCTTTTTGTCGTTGTTAGTAAATGTGTGAAAAAGTCGCGGATGCTTGTCAGAACATTTGGATTAAACCCCTAAAGGAAGCCAGTGCGTAAGTGGCTTGAGCCTTATTTGACCCCTAAAAGTGACCACTTTAAAATAGACATGGCAGCATTTGTGCCACCCTAAAAGATACCTTGACGGCTAAAAATAGGGCTAAAAATTCCTGAACACCCTAAGGGAGAGTTAAACCCCTAAGCGAGATGATGAGCAGCCCTATAAAGTAACAGAGTCTCTCCGGGGAGGGGGTGGGGTTTTTCATGTACCTGGGCCAGGAGTGGTCTAAGGCTCAGCGACATCAGCTTTTGTCCGTAGCTGGAAAATGCGGAAGGAAATCACCTGTTGTCCTTTGATAACGCGCGTTTCATTCTATATAGGTACGAAGAGATGATGACTGATAATCTGAGATCACTCACAGGCAAATATCAAGACCTTGAAGAATCTTACAGTGAGTTATACGTGGCAAATCACGATATTTTAAGTACAACTTCACCGATCAGGGTACCAAACTACCAAACTACTAATGCTAAAAAGGAAGGGGAGAATTCATGTTAGACATCATGTTAGACACTAAAAATACAAACTTGAAAAAATAATTTATAACTCCTATATGACTGATGCAAAGCCATTTTATCTTAAGCGAAGGTATTGAAATTTTCAAGAAATTGCTAATGCGTTTTGGCGTTCATTAGTTCGCTCTAGCCACTTCTTCCAATAATTTTGTTTCTTCTCCTTATCTTAGCTTGTTTTCAGTCTGAGGCAGAAAAAGAGAAGAATCTTATTTTGGCTGAGCTAGAAGCCACCAGACAGTCTCTACAGAAAAGGTAACTGATAGTCTTTCCTATATGAACGTGTCTGATGTTATATTATTAATCTTTGCTGAGAACGAAAATTATCATCAGGAAGCAAGAATGACGTAGTATCTCAGTGCCTGACAGAGATAGGTGCTGAATAACTGTGGTTCCTAGGTAAGAAATGGAGGGGGGAGGAGGCTGGGGTTAAAATGTACCTGTGTTGTGACCTCACAGGCACCCAAGCTCTTTTCGTGAGCATTGTCTACTTGTTGTATAATATTTCGGAACAACTTAAGTCCTGTTTAGAAATACGTTAAAGAAATTTTTTAAAGCTAAAAATGCCAACCTCTCCTTCCTTCGTCCATTACTTGAACTCGCTGAAATAGTTTTAAAACGGCCTAAACCCGCACGCGGGAAATACAACTGTTATACAAGGGAATTAAGGGAAGTCTCTTTTATTGTATTTTTCTTCCGTATTTATTGCTGCCATATAAGTTCGTTACATTCCCATATAAACTCTTTTACATAGCTTCACAATATCATATATAGCGATGCTCAAACAATGAGGTTGGAATACATGAAATGTACACAGGCTTATAGGAAGGGCTGAGAGGAATCTGGGCCTCTCTTTTCCATTCCCCCTCCTTTTTCTTCTCCCTGTTTCTTCGCCCCGCCCCCTGCTCGACAGAAAGCCCGTTCACAAGCTAATTGTGACACAATGATATGTGCCGTTTAGCCAACAGGAATCTGACCGGCAACAGAACACGTGTGTATTCCTCAAACGACAAAACGAACAGATGCAAGAAGACTGCGATGAACTTAATGAACAAATACAGAGTTTAAAGGTAAATAAATAGATTTAAGAAATTGACATTAAATGTAAACAAGTGATATTCAATCTTTTGATTCTGTTTGGAAACAACGAGCATTTTTAAAAGTATTTATTGCAATACTGTTGATTTCCGAGTGTTTGTATTAAATTGACTGGAAGGCTGTGAAGGGGGCTGTAGGCCACAACTATATGTGACATTTGTTATTTAGTAGGTCAGGAAAGTTTTATTTTTGTCAGGGAAAAATCAGGAAATTTTGAGAACTGTTGTCTGTGCCGACAACCATGCATTTGCTTTTTCTTATGTTACACTCCTTTATCGCTCTGTTGTCTTTGTAGGCTGAGGTGAACTCAATGAGAGATGCTGTGTCCCAGCATCGACAAGACTTCGAGTCAGCCAAGGTGAGGATCAATTTGACATCCATGAGAAATAATTTGTAAGCGTCAGTCGAGTTAACTTTGTAACAAAGTACCGCATGTAGCTTATCCCGGTTTCAGTGGCAGGAGAGCGAGTTGAGGTTCTAAATACCGTAAAAAGCCGCGTATAAGAACCTAAACTCTAAGAACCTGTCAAGCTAATTTTTTTTGTTTAAGCACTCTTCACATGAGAACCATTCTAGACTAAATTCTCAATACAGTACAGTACATCACATGCCATACAAAAAGGACTGGCAGTGTTAGAAGAGCACGATGCTGTACTGAGAATGATTCAATATATAAAGGCTACACCCATGAGTACAAATTGTTTTTTTTTTTACAAAATTAACTACCTGATTAAGAACCTAGGTAGCATAACTTTACAGTAAAGTCTATAAGAACCTATAGAGGCTAAGTTGAATAAACCTAGGTTCTTGTACGCGTTTTCTACTATGGCGAAAAAAAAATTGGCATTTGAAAATTGGCTTCAGATCTTTTGCAAACAACTGGAACTATTCGTTACAGACATTAGCTAACTTTGTACTGTTCTCGTTTTAGGCTGAAGTGGAATCTACTAAAGAAGAGATGGCAAAGCATGTGGAAGAATCAGAATTAAACAAGGCTTCGCTAAGAAAAGAACTAGACCTGGTATACTACCGTATAGCCTTAACTTAGCTTGCTTGTTAAGCATCTCAATACTTACGTAAACATGCTCAGTCTTGTAAAGAATTTGAGAGAACTGAGTTTTACATCTGTCAATAATTTATTGGCCTTCCACAACAGAACTACTCGCGCTATATTTTCATCAAGTCGTCAATCTTGTTCTCCTCCCTTTTTGCAGGCACGTAATTCAATCATTGACTTGCAAAACAGAGAAGAAACGTTATCTCAGGAATTACAACTCAGGCTAAGGTTTGCACGATTGACATATCTGAACTTTAATTCGAGACACAAGGACATACAGCATTGCACATGTTTGGTAGCGGTGTAATCGTTTCTGAAATGTTTTTCTTATCATTATAACTAGCACTCAGAAGAAACAAGACGAAGAACTGGAAACGGTCCAAGCTGAACTGGACAGGTAAACGTTTCCAACTTGCTTCATTATTTCCTGTAGTCCTTCAGTTAATTGTGACAGCAACGTCAATGACAATTTGTCAATTTTTTTCTATTCAGAGCAAAATGTGAGCAGCAAGATACAGAAAGAAGAATTAGGGTTGAGCTTGATAGGTGAGAATGTCACCATTTCCTTATCGACAAAGGAGATTTGTCAGTTGTTTTTAGCCGTGTTTCTGTAATTATAGGCAGGTGTTTCCTATAAGTGACTGCAGTCTGAGTGTACTGAAGGTATTCTTAGTGGGGAAATTCTCATAATGTTTCCATGTCAGAATCTGTTTTCATTCGTACTAACTCTATAAAAACATGGCGACAGAGCTCGAGGTACTGCAGTCGTAGATTATTACAACATGAATTCAAAGGGCCGTTACAATGGATTTCACGTTATAAGCATTAATTTTGTTTCTGTTTCAGGCATATTAAATCACTTGAAGAGAAAGCTGCTAAATCGAAAGAGGAGTTCGGAAGGTGTGTTCCAAGTATGGTTACCTTCAAAGTTAAAACAAAATAAATATAAAGTTTCTTGACTCGGTTTTCTTTTCTTCAAAAGACGTCTTGTGGAAACCCAAAAGAAGTTATCACAAACGGAGATCAATTTTGAGAAGTAAGTACGAAAAATAGTCGCCAACAGAACTTCAACAAAGTTCATCGAAAATTGTATTTAAAGTACAGTAAAAACTAGTCTCCTTTGCAGCCGTTATTTGGGTGGTTGCGTGACCACCCAAATAACGGCTTTCGAAGGAGAGTAAGTAAAACTCGCGTACAAGAACCTGGGTTTTACAAGTTAGCCTAATCAGGTCCTTATATAAATGGTACGACAGGTTCTTATGTAGAAGGAGTCTAAATGGAGATTCTTAGACTAGCAGGCTCTTAAAATCAAGGTTTTTATACGCGGTTTTATACAGTACTTTTTTACCAGTGATTGCTTCTCTGCAGGTTTTCTGCTACTTCCTTTCGTTTTCAAACCATTGTTTGTATCTTAAAAGATATCTTGAAATGCATAACCTTGCAACTTTTGTTATAATGCAGATTTAAAAACGATCACGAACTGAAAATGAAGGAGAAAGACAGAGAAATGGAAAGGTAAAGTTTGATATTTTACACTATTCTCTTCAGTATAACATTTTTGCATTGAACAAACTCCTTGCATTATTACATTTCAGGAAACTGTTCTCCGCAGAGGAAGAAGTAAATAGATTGAAGTCTGATTTATCCAGGTAGGGATTTCTAAATCTACCTTATAATGTTTAATATGTACAAGTTAGAAGAAATACTTTGTTGACAGTTTCCAATTTCTTGGAATGTGTTCTAAGAAACTTTCTCTTCGACTTTGCAATACAAAGTACCACTGTGCGGATTTATTTTTCACTGGTTTACGAGCATTAAATCAAGAATAGCGCATGTCATTATTTGAGCGAAACGTTCAACCGGTAATGTATAGAATAGTCGTTGAGACTCCTATTTGAAAACCCGTTTGTCAACGAAATGACAATTTCGTAGCATGTGTTGCAGGCAGACTGTCTGAAAAGCTTAGTATTTAGTAGTGGTAAATTTGTACTATAAATAAGTAACGCTTCCTTGCTTCTGTAGCAAAACCAGCAACGAGGGCCAGTTGAATGAGCTGAAAGCTGAAATTGAAATGTAAGTATTTATAAGTAAGTGTCTAATGTTAAACTTTCAGACAAAATTTCAGACGATTTTAAATTTGGATCAAAAATGTGTCTGAAAATAGAACCGTCCAAAATTTTAAGCGTCCGAAATGTTTACAGTGCGGTATAAAACTTTTAAGTAACTCCAAAGCTCTTAGTTTCCTTTGTGAAGCGACTTCTAGTCGAAACAGCGCCTGACATACGTAACGGCTTGATAGAATTTTCGTTATTTTCTCGTTTGTGTATTCGTTAAACCTTGAGGCTGCAGTAAAACTATCATTTTCACAGATGTTTTTGTCAGTCTAATTGGTGTTTTGCACACGTAAATTTACTTTAGCTGTGTTTCAGCGAAGTGTCCGAAATTTGTCCGAAATGAGATAAAAAGTGTCCGAAAATTTACTGTAAACGTTTAACATCCAAAATGTTTTGCTAGTGATATATATCAGCCTGTATGATTAAGGCGGGGGTAAACGTGAATTTAAGTGAAATTTTGGTAAGTTTAAAGAGAGGTTGAAAGGGAAAAAAGGGTTATGGAACACCACCAGACAGTTGCCCGACCGCACAATGGCACCCCAATCTTCAAAATTTCCTATTTCCATCATTTTTACTAATCCTTTGAGAAAAACTATTTCTCTTCAAATATACCAAAAAATTTACAAAACAACTCAAAACATAGATATGTGAGATGAGCAGAGAGATTCTTGATTGCTTGAAACGTCAACAAGATATTTGCATTAAAAACATAATACCCAGCCAAAATACGGCTTTCATGTTTCCCCCCGCCTTAATAGAGCAGTGTGCAATGTTCTCATTGAAAAGCAGAGAGATCTTTTTTAAAAAATGTTATCTTTCAGGTGGCGAACTAAATACGAGGAACTTTGTGAAAAGATCGAGCCTTTCAAGGTCAGTAATGCCTACTGGGTACCTACCGGGGGAGGGACAGTGCGAGAAGACAGAGCTTGGGTACGAGGTTGCGTTCTAAACCTCTCGTTTCCTGTAAAACAAAATAGTCGAACATTTGAAAAAAGAATAAAACTTTGCGGGTGTAATTTGCTTGTTTTGTTTTGTTTAAACCCGTGTCCGTTTTAACTCGTATTTCTATCCTTACAGGATCAGTTAGACGAATACGAAGCTGAAAGAAATGCTCTTCTATGTCAAAACAGCCAAGCCAAAGATGAGGTAAAGCCCTGGGGCATTGCTTTGTTCCCTGTCCACATAAAACGTTTGAAAATTGAACGTCTGTTAATGTCCGAGTTCACTCCTGGTGACTTCCCGCGTCGAGTAGAGATTGCTATTTGCGCACTGTGGCTATTTTGTGAAAACTAGAAGTTGTTTTCGTTGTTTTCTTGTACGCAAAGCAGTGCTTTACAGAAGAACTGAGAAGTTTCGCTCGTTTCTCTCTGACTAAATAAAAATAAAACTTGCGTTATTTCAGTTTATTAAGCACTGTTGTGCTAATTACGGTGGCCCATAAGGGCAGTACAAAAATATTTATCCCAGTACAAAAATATTTATCCCAGTACAAAAATATTTATCCCAGTACAAAAATATTTATCCCAGTACAAAAATATTTATCCCAGTACAAAAATATTTATCCCAGTACAAAAATATTTATCCCAGTACAAAAATATTTATTCCAGTACAAAAATATTTATTCCAGTACAAAAATATTTATCCCAGTACAAAAATATTTTTCCCAGTACAAAAATATTTATTCCAGTACAAAAATATTTATCCCAGTACAAAAATATTTTTCCCAGTACAAAAATATTTTTCCCAGTACAAAAATATTTATCACAGTACAAAAATATTTTTCCCAGTACAAAAATATTTTTCCCAGTACAAAAATATTTATCACAGTACAAAAATATTTTTCCAGTACAAATAGGGAATGGGATCTAGTTTCCCAGAGATCGTTGCGAGCTTCATTGGAGCACATGTGAATATGACAGCTCCTTTCGCGGCTTGTTTTTGCCATTGCTGTAGCTTCAAAATCGTGGATCCAGCTTACAGGTATTGCCCGAAATGTGCCCGAAATGTGCCCACAATGTGAAATTATCCCGACAGTAATCGTGACTTCTTTTGCTGGCTCTAGTTTGCTTTTCTTTGTCTTCTTTGTTGATTTTGCTCGAAAAAGCGAGCTTCTCTCAGACCCCTTTTTAGCTTTGTATGACTTGAAGCTTGGCAAAGAAAATTTCCTCGTCTTCAGCGAATCCGGTGGTTCAGCGCTGTTGCTAGTAGACTCTGCGGATGATGCTACACGGAAAACCTCTGTGCCACATTTCGGGCAATACCTGTAAGCTGGATCCACGATTTTGAAGCTACAGCAATGGCGAAAACAAGCCGCGAAAAAGTGAGCCTTCCGAGCCAGGTGGCTCCGTAGCACGAAGCGTCTAGGAGTATTTCTACCCCTCCTGGACGGGGTGCTAGTCCATCGTAGGTGACTTCCCAGCAATTTGTTTGGTTTCCCCAACAATTTGTCGGTACCCATTTACACTCCTGGGTAGAGAGAGGCACTGTGAGAGTTAAGTGTTTCGCCTAAGAACACGACACAGTGTCCCCAGCCAGGGCTCGAACCCGGAGCGCTCGCTCCGGAGTCGAGCGCACTAACCGTGAGGCCACCGCGCCTCCCTAAGCCGCGAAAGGAGCTGCCATATTCACATGTGCTCCAATGAAGCTCGCAATGACCTCTGGGAAAATAGATCCCATTCTCTATTTGTACTGGAAAAATATTTTTGTACTGGGAAAAATATTTTTGTACTGGGAAAAATATTTTTGTACTGGGAAAAATATTTTTGTACTGGAATAAATATTTTTGTACTGGGAAAAATATTTTTGTACTGGGATAAATATTTTTGTACTGGAATAAATATTTTTGTACTGGGAAAAATATTTTTGTACTGGGATAAATATTTTTGTACTGGGATAAATATTTTTGTACTGGGAGAAATATTTCTGTACTGCCTCTGTGGGCCACCGTAGCTAATAGACCAATTTCGATATATTAAAATTCAACCTAAGACAATAGACCTTAGCACGAGGCTCTGGGGAATAAATACAGAGCTTGTGGGGTTTATTCCACAGCGTCGTGCTGAGGTCTATTGTTTTAGGCTGAGTTTTAATATATCGAAATTGGCCTATTTGGGACACTGTAAATAAAGAAACATTAACTATGTATCCTAAGTATCCCAACTGGTAGGAGGCTGACCAGTTGGCTATTTACACAACGCGGTCGAGGAGTCGAACTCGGGACTACCGAGAACAAATCCAGATAGCTGTAGGGTGAAGGGTTTGAACCACGGAGCTCTAGATTTTAAAACCAGTGCCCTAAACCACTCGGCCAGGCCATGACTATTGACTGAATACCAAAAGAAGATACGAAATCTTTTATCCCTGTCTTATTTTTACCTGTTGCCATAGGTTGCCAAACTAGGCCAGCAGTATGCCAAATTACTAGGCCACCAGAACAAGAAACAGAAGATTCATCACGTGGTAAAGCTGAAGGAGGAAAATAATAATCTCAAAGCTGTAAGTAGTAAGACCGCTGACCACATGCGTTACAAATTCAGATACAAAATGGCTGCCGGTGTAACTGGCATCTTCTGGTTGTGAATCGAGCCTGGGTGAAGCGCAAACTTCCACGACTTTGTACCCTCATTTCCCTTATTATAATACCAAGGGGTAAACAACCTAACTTCGCTCAAATCTCGTTTAATTTAGGATTAGAAAAAATGGCACTCGTCCCTGGAAACAATGTTTAAAAATCTTCATTCGTTGAATTACTCAGGCATTGATTGATTTGTATTTCAGTTCCAAATCTCTATACAAACTCTTATATAAGGCTACGGTCGCCTGTGATCACATCTGACCAATCACAACAAGCGCAAGTCAATCAGAACTCGAACCCAAAACATGTGACTGGTGTCCAGCGCGGGAAAATACGCCTCAACAACGTACGCGACTGGTTTTCGTCTTACTCCTGATTGGTTGAACAGAAAGCGTTATTCTGAACAGGCTGCACAAGTTTTATGAACGAGTTATAGTGCTCAGCCATTATTTCTCTAGTATATGAATCGTAACTCTCATTCGCAGGAAATAACGAAGCTCAGAGATCAAGCTGAGAAACAGAAAAGGGCCATGAAGAAATTGGAAGAGAAAGTCGATCAGGTTTCCGGAAAGAGGAGATTTAATCCCGACGAGGCTTTTTCGCAGCACAAGAAAGAGAACATGCCTCTTTCAGTTCTTTCAAATGGTTAGTACTGCTGGAGTGTCGCCATTTTATCGCACACAGGGTAGGGGGGGGGGGACTGGTACACACTTGTACCAGTAACAACTACTTTCGTGTAGCGACAATTAGAAATTGTTTCATTCCTGTTTTGAACTCACTGGTTGATATTCTTTAGTCTCAGCCAATTGCATCAATTTCTTAATCTTGATGTCTGTGCGCGGTTAAATTGTGCGTTATCAACAAAGTCCGCGCGCGTTGCATGAATATAGCCGAATTTATTCAGGGTCAAAGTTGCCGAGCATGAAAGATGTACCCTATAATTATTGTGTTTTTTCTCTTTCATTTTTATTTTATACAGGAAATGGAGCGGTCAAGCGTTGATGTAACCTAGCAACAGTCGCCTGACTTTTTAAAATCGGCATAAAGTATTTTGATTGTAAATTTTTTTGTTTAAGTAAGGTTCTTAATGCCCGCAGCTCCTAATACGCGACTCACAGCAGTCAATCAGATCCTGCCACTCACTGACAGCTCATGCTTTCTTGTCAAGATCATTAGCATTTCACAGTACAGTTGGAGCCCGCTTATTCGAACTCGGTTATTTTGAATTCCCCGTTCTTTCAAACGCATACCTTTTACGTTCAATGTAAGGCCTAGTTCACACTGGCGACATAATAACATAACTTTACGCTTATATCGGTAATGTGAACATCAGACATCAGGAAAAGATCAGGTTTTCTCCCTTATGATGCTGTTATGTTGTTATTATGTCAGGATGTTCACACTGCATAACGTAACGCCCAGCTTATGTCAGTAGGTATATGTCGTTATGTCGCTAGTGTGAATAAGGCCTAACTATATGTTTGCCTAGCGAGAAGGCGCCAGTAATTAATGAAGCTGACCAGATGCAAAGGTTATAACTTTTAGTGAGAGAAAACAAAAAGTTGCGATGTTACAGAGGAGTAATGACCCACTAATGGTATCCTTTTACGAACATCAAGATATATGAACCTGGGTTACTTTATTATAAATGTTATAAATTATTATTAATTCATGTATACGTTTTATCGCATTCGTTCATACTTGTACAATACTAATTAAATACTCGCAGGAGCCCATCACTAGGAGCTTGCAACTCCAATACTAAGCCTATGTCACGGCATTTTTACAGACCGGTCTATTTTTAGACTTCTTTTCCCGCAAAATAGGTCAGTTCCGTTCTACACGAGCGCGCATCGGTAAGGGAAACAATGGTGGCTTTTCCTATTAATCTTCCAGTGAAAATGCCGACGTCAATTAAAGAATCAAGTCCGTGCTTATGATTTGTCACTGTTGTCCCTGCGGGAGTCTGAATTCGCGGTAAATTCAAGCTAAAAATAGACAGGTCTGTGAAAACGCCGTGACAGGAATATGGGGTAGTTGCTGGCTCCTAGTGATGGGCTCCTGATACTCGTTAAAAGCAGAATGGCAGCTATACTGGCGCATTGTTAGAGGCTTTTGCTGACAGAAAAATGTCAAAGTGCAGCTAACCCCAAATTTTCTCTTTCCTTTAATAAAATTTTCTATATCGCATGTTCGCATATATTCTTCTCAAAACATTGTTACTCCTGCCGTGACGTCACGGCCCAATTCGTCCCATTCTTCGCTATTCCTCGGTCTTGAACATGAAAAAGGCCAACTTTACGAAATATGAAAAACAAAAATAGCTACGACGATAATTTGATACTTTTTTGATAATTTTCACAGCAGTGGTCAGGAAAACAAGGGAACTTAAGCGAAAAAGCATTTTGGGGTTAAATGACGGATCACTGCTTTTCCATTGTTAGTTGTATTGTCTGTGAAAATATTAATTTGAGTGCAGATAACACCAACATTTTTGTGCTCTCGATGTCGCCGTCACTGTAATGTGTTTGTAGTCTGTTTTAGAAGTCGAAACAACATGTTGTTTTGGTCGGGGCTTTTTACATGCAATGTTCTACAGTTCATTTGTTGTTGTATCATAAGTCATTTGAATAGCATATTGTTACCACAGATAAATTATCTGAAAATTTCTTAACCAATTAAAGCAATTATCGTTACATTTTGAAATTATTGTGATTTATTAAGGAACTACAGTGGAGTCCCGATTTTTCGAACCTCGAAGGGAAACGACAATTGGTTCGAAAAATCGGATAGTTCGAGAAATCGGGGGTAAAATTGCAGTTTTCGACTAAGGAGCGGAAACAACTTTTGGTTCGAGTTATCGAGAGGTTCGAAAAAAATGAGGGTTCGAGAAATCGGGATTCCACTGCAACCAATCGAAGATTTTCTTTTTTCTAACTTTGTGTTAACCGTTGATATAGAAGACCATGTACAAAGTGCATGGCGAAATGCATCCCGGGCCGGCCTTTTCACGTTGGAGAAAAAGAAAACAAAAGTTATGAAATGACCATTTCCGAGTGTTTTTTTAGAGATTGTGAGCCACTATAGCTAGCTTATATAGTGCGAAGTCCGAAGGACCGAGAAGGGTAAGGTTAATATATTGGGAAAGATACTTTAATTTAGCGAAATAGCTCGAAATGCCAGTTGCTGATCGAAAACGTGCGCTTTAGATGTCGATATTTTTGTCTGGTGGACACAATAGATCCCTACAATGTAAAAACATTACTGTCGATGAGTGGAATACCTCACTTGGTAGGCGAGGCAAGTGCGCTTTCGAGAATTCTAAGAACATGCCCCTCACTTAGTCCAGAGAGATTTTTAATCCCCATTGTGTTTGTCATTTGTATATTCTAGGGGGTAGTAGAAAGCAGTTTTTTCTTTGTATATCGTAACATCTCAAACCAACATGGCGTCGGCTTGGGGCAAGGGGGGTCCAGAATCTCCCGCTTCCCGTACCTTTATCTCCCGACTCGCGACACAAAACACGTCCTAGTCAATTAGCTGGCAATCCTTAGGCGTTTCCTTTTCCTTTGTTTTCAGTCCTGCTACTTTTATTCGCGTTCTTTGACAGCTTAAGCAACGTCATTTCATGACCTATGATGTAACCACTGTAAAGGGGTTTCCCATTTTACTGGAAGTAAGCCTGAGTTTTTTGGTCCAAGGGCGAATTTTTGTTTTTACGTCGGCCCAGAAGTCTCAAAATAAGCTAAATGTAAGTCAAAGAAACATTTTAGGCTCTTGTTTTTTTTTAATTTTAACGCTTATGAAATGATTCCCATCTTCTTAGAGGTCCCGCTTCTCGCCATTTCCTCTCCCGCCCCCTATTCTCCCGGGCTCCCGTCACCCTGTCCTTTTCTCCCCCCTCCCCGCCCCCCACTTAGAAGCAATGATTTCGTCCTTCGGGTAATTCTTGACACAGCCTATCAGTCGCAAGAAAGTCTGAAATCATAAAATTATGTTCTCCCTAAATAAAGAAAACCGCAATTGCGGAAATTTTCAAATCAGCGCAACCTGGCTTTTAAAAGACAATTTAAAATTGAAATTGTAAAGAGAATCGACGATAAAATAACATGAAAACACGAATGTGGAGTTGATTATTTCATTAGAAAATAAAGTCGATATTCTGTTTTGAGGCTAAAAAGACATGTGATAATGATGAGCCGCCATAGTCTAGGCTGGATTACCAGCTGCTGTTCGGGAAGCGAGCCCGCGCCCCTCCCCCGAACTCTCTTCTCGGGGAGGAACGGAGACGGGACTCGAGAGAATGGCGTAAATCGAGCCCACCATAGTCTTGATATCGCAGAATATCAGGACAGTATACTGGCTTCGGATAATTGCGAATTTGGGTAAGGTAATCTAATCTAATTTACCCTCAGTCCGCATTTTACCCCCGGTCTGCAGTCTGCAGTCTGCATTTTACACTGACCGGCTTGATAACTTAGCACTTTCCGTTCGGTTTTGAAACAGTGAAAGTGAACGCATTCGTGGCACATTAAACGAGTGCAAGTTTACTATACCGAAAGACACACGGAATAGATAGAGCATAGGACATGGCTACGCGGAGATACGAAATTTCTCTTGGAGTATTTTTCAACACGAGAAGAGAAATCGGGCCTGTAGCCCTGTAATGTTCTATTTGTTGTTACATAAATACCAAACCATTCCACTTGCGCTGCGCGCGATTTATATTATGTAACCATAGCAACGGTCATCTGATAACATGTTATTTCACTTGAGAAAGTATGATCGTGTTTTTGCGCGAAAGCTCACCTGCCCGCTCACCTGGTATGTTTCATCGGCGTCTATGTAATAAATCTAGATAATTGCGAAATTTTGAAGTTTTAACTTCAAATGTATTGATATAAAAAAAAATGAGTACATTTTCTTGCCATGTGGCTACCAAAACGCAATCGTTTGGTTTTGAACTTGAGACGATGCAGTAAAAGCGTTCGATTACAGTATGATGTAGACTTCTACGTAATTTTGAAACAACGGAAATTCAAAAGAGAAATAAAGTTTACTTTTGACCTGGAGTGGAATTCACATTTGCGTTATGACTTCACTGATCGGCCACGGTCTGTTGGTGATCTGATGTTCCTCGCGCCGGGCAAGAGAGACAGAGGGCCCTGGGGACGAGAATAGTGTCGCGTGCGAAGTCACGTTTCTCGTGCCCAATCCCCCAATTGTGCAGCAATATATTTTTTGTGAGAAAGAAAAATAGTAAATCACACACTTAAAAATATAATAAATCTTTTCACAGCACAGAAATCTTTCATTTTCCCTTCTATTAAGCTGTTTTCTTCGCGAACGCGTGCATAAAAACATTATATAACAACACACCATGCACGTGCATATGGAATCCTGATTTGTTATGTAAGGAAGCCAGCTGCACGTGCCGTAATGTAACAGCCAATCATAGCGCACATTTCTTCTCTAAGTGAAGGATGGAAGAGCTGTTGGAATCTTGTTGACGACATTCGTATCGAGCTGTTCTTCCAGGCAAATGAGTGTTCATTCTTTTGGGAGTAAATACGATTGACCATGTCTAGCCGTTCGAGTTCAGTTCCACCTATCCAAAGTAAGTCCTGATATATGTGTTCACTGAAGTCTCTGGCTGAAGTGCACGTAGTTTGAAGCTTACATCATGTCTAAAGTAGAAAAGTTGTGCCGAACTTTGCGACAAACATTTAGCTTGGGGTTACTAGCTTCATGGATAAGGGGGCTTAGATTTGAGTACGTGTACGCGATCAAGTACGAGAACGACTTTTCAATTCTAGTTTACAGGCCTTACATAGTGACGTCTTCCCATCAGCTCTCTTCCTAAGAACGTCATCGGTTTGAAACTTGTTCGAAAGACCCAAGTTGCCTTATTTCTGCTCGTATGGCTGCCCAAAATGATCAAAATGAATCGGTTTTGTTCTCGTTGCTGACTTTGCCTTATTGTACACTGCTAGTGGTAAAGTAATTAATTGTAACTGGCTTGTTTTTATTTGCAGGCGATGGCGATAGCGAGTCGAGTGACTCTGGTGTCGATACGCTGTCTACTTCCACGAGAAGTAGTTTCCCCTCAGATTACATGGATTTGGATGAATTTCTCTCCGTACAAACGCAGAACGGGCAGGAAAATTCTACAGTTACTACCGCAAATGCCAGGGCAGAAGTCCACCCTATACCAGATTTCTCAAAGGCGGCTGCCGATGTAAGTGTGTTGACGTCGATGATGTTGTCGAAAATGTCATCTCTTCCTTTGAAAGTCGATCCAGCCGTTTTTCAATCCCTTCAAGTGAACACTTCTCAGCCCCCAGAGACTAATGCAATCATTCAGTGGTGCAAAACAGTTGGAGTGACCAGGCAGGAACATCCCGAAGCGATAGGTCCAGAGCCGAGCAAAACACCAGTTAGAAGGCGTCGCAATTCCAGATATGTGTACAACCCTCTGCCGATCACAAAGAAGGCTGATAGAAAGTTCTACAGCCAATCAGAAAAAGACGAAAAATACTGGGAACGCAGAATAAAAAACAATGTGGCAGCGAAAAGGTCTAGAGACTTAAGACGTCAGAAGGAAATCGAAGTCTCGGAGAAATTCAAGATGCTCGAGAGAGAGAATGCCAATCTCAAGGAGGAAGTGCGTAGACTACGGATGAAAGCGTCTGAGCTTGAAAAGAAACTTGGTCACTTCCAAGGTGCTGATATGTGATAAAAGTGGACACCGTACAGTTACGATGTATTATTATAAATACGATGCAGCAATAATTTATAATAATTTGTTTCATCATGCGCTTATACTATCAAGTTCCTGTTTGAACTTGTTAAATACAGACTGATCACTAAGGGTGGTGAATAAGAACTGCGAAAAGCCAGGACTTGCATTTTTCTTTGCAAGCCCGAGACTTCAAAGAGTTTAAACCTGAGCGTGAGGCATTACATTTTAAAGACAGTTAGCCATCATTCGTAAAGACACAAATCAAGAATTCATGACTTTCTTAGCCTTGCAAGTTATCAAAACTGCATCTGCACACAACTGTTAAAAAAAAAGAGACTGGCAGGTCCGGGAAATTCAACAGAAATTTTGTAAGACTTGTTTTTGAAAGACCATTCGCTGCCCCTAACAAATGTTTTGCAGCCATTACCATGTGGTTCAGAAGATATTTGTACCAATCTCGGGCAAACTTTTCTTTGGACACTACGCTCTCTGAATAGGTGCTACCTTAGCCAAAATGCAAAGGAGCATTGTCACTAAGTTGACCCATCCCCCCCCCCCCCCCGAACCAGTGAAGCATCACTGGATTTGGGGGTGTTTTACTGGACCTGTCTTTACCCACCCTCCCTCCTTTCATGGGCGAGGAGAGTGGCACATCCACACCTTCCACTTGGAGGGGCATCGTTACTTCAGTCAGAAGTTCCTTGTCATCTGATCGGAAAATTAAAAGCCAAGAATGGCCAAAATAGCACTAAGTAGAACCCAAATGCGGTGAAAATCTGTACATAATGAGTGAGTGTTGTACCTAACTGCATTGTTACTGGTAGTCTGGTTCTTAACCACATGAAACATTGGATGTAAATACAATATGGACATCACAGGTTAAAGATGTAGTGATAAGCCAAGTGTGGCTCTATATAGGAAGCTCATGACATTACACATTGTAAACTATTTGTATTAAAGTTCAAACTGATGATACTTTGCTAGTTATGAGTGTTTCTAAAGTGCAAACGTAATATGAGACTGAATTTCCGAATGATTTTCCTTTATGCAGAAACCTGGTCCACTATTTGTCTCCATTACGAACACTTCCTCTAGAAGTGGGGGGAGGGGGGTGTTTTTCCATTTTGGTGTGCAAGGGAAGCCCTGTACCTATTGCATAAACCGTTTTGATGGATATATAGTCCTAGGTTTAAAAACATGAAACTTAAAGGAACATCAACCAGTCCTGCAATGGAAACCTTGATCTGGCAGAGTGATTGGGTTAATTTGCTCCAGTATGGGATTTTGTGCTCCAATCATGTGAACAAATACAGAGCCTTAAGAGGGAGTCAGGGTGTTCTCATGCTGGAATACAAGGCCCACTAGTGTCATCCAAAACCCTGCAAGTTGTTTAAATAAGTTGGAGTAAGAGTGCACCCAAGACTGTGAGAGAACAAGAATGTTCTTGAGTATCCTTCCTAAATGCATTCTGGGAGTCTTCCTTGCGGAGGCTCATTTCTTAGTCTGTGACAGCTGCCTCTCCCCGTAAAAAAATCGGAGAGATGTTTTCCAGGGAGAGGCGGCTAATCTCAACAGACAATGACTTCAGTATTCAAGGCCGCTTAGGAGAAGACAAAATATCTTTGGCTGGGCTTTTTGTGTTCATAGGCTGTTGTGACAGAAGGTTCTGTTATGTTGGAAATTTGATACTTATGAAAAACTTTCAGTGCAAGATGGCACAGCTGACTACATTTGACTTGTTGTTCTAGCTTGCCCACACCTCAAAAGGTGTAAAACGTCTACTGTGATATTGCATGAATGCATGCACACACAGACTGGAGGAATATTATCTTATCATTCTCATCACATGTTAAACAATTGAAATTTTTGTAAATGAACATAAACAGCTTCGTAGAGTGCACTGAAAAGGTGTTTTTGGAACACTACCACCAACACACTGGAAAACAGTTTTTTTAAGTTTATTTTGTCAGTGACAGTAACATTGTATTCTCCAAGTAACATCCAGAATATCTTCCTCTTCAGAACAAAGCCATCTAAAAATAACAATCTCGCTAGGAAGGAAGATTCTTTGAAGACCTTTGCAAGTTCATAAACGAAAATGCTTACAGCTAAATACTGTGACTACTTAGATAGGATCATCTTCAACAAGACTGTTTGCACTAGAATGTTTACACTAGAAACTGTCTCTACAAAGTATACCAACTATCAGGGCCTTAAGACACCAAGCCAACTTAAACATGACAATGTCAGGGGTTCATTACATTTGGAATATAATTCCATGTCTTAGAAGAACCTCTCCAATTATAAAATTCATGGCAAGTGTCAAAAGTAGCCGATGCTCCCACTTCCCCTTTGAGAACCTGATAAGTTAGGGTAGCTATATAAAAAGGAAAGCAGTGGTTTTCAAAATAAATTTGCTAAAACAAATTTTCTGAATGTCCATCCCCTTCACTATGCAGTGTAAAATATCATTTGTAAAACACAAGCCATCATACAGAGGGAAGGTTCAAGAGCATGCCAAAATAGTTACACCTGCAAAGTTTTCAGCACTCTAACTTCAGAGACTATGTATGGTCAGCCACATTCTTTGACCAGCAATAGCTGAAGTTTCAGCCTTAATCTTACTCTTAAACCGCAACTGTTGGCAGTGCAAAGTAAATATCAGGCAAATGCATGGTCAGCATTTAATAACAAGATGTCCCTAAGTTCACTATAGTCACCAATAAAAACAAAAAATATGCTAAAAATACTCTCTGAAATTGAAGTGAAAATATTTGCTTGTGCAACTATCTGCTCTTTTTTTGCTGCTTATTTGGCACAATCAAAAGGACTAAAAAACAAGAGACTATAAACCTTGGGGATTTAAGTAATTTCACACAGGAATAATGTTCTCCAAATTTCAGTGCCGTTTGTAACATGCTCAAAGTGAAGACTTCTATCATTTTAAAGCTTGGTAGGGTTATTTCTTACTTAAAAAAATAAAAAAAGGAAAATAAAGACAGTATGCTTCACAGAAAACTGTGCTTAAAGGAATCTCTCAATTTGGCCTGCCTTAAAATGATAGAAATTTCTCCAACATACAATAAACTTTCTTAATGTATTATCCATAGATAACGGGTTTTTTCGATAAATTAGGCTGTAACAGAAATATAATGCCTCCAATACTTTTCATGTGTTAAAATAACACTACTTTTGTTGAAAATTTACATGAAATAAATTACAAAACAAATATCCAGTGACACTTCATATCTTAGCTCAAAAAATTATACAATCTTTTCAGTGGAGAAGCCTCCCTCTTTAGTTACAAATAAAACTTACAAATCTTGTCACATGGGAACCTTCTGTACGAAACTAACAGCAATGCTCCCTTACAAGGGAGTGCATTAAATTTAACACATAGCTCACTCATGAGCAGTGTTACAATATTGTGACTGTCACTTTTAAAGTTAAGATAAAATTGCTTCAACAGACACTTGTACAAAAAAACAAACTATTTTCACTGTTTTCCTGAGCTTCAACTGAATGTCAGATAATTCTCCTAACAAACCACTTGAAGTGAGCTTCAATAAAATACACACAAATTTAACTTGTAAACTATGTCCTTCATCTTGCGAAGTACAAAACGTGGCAAGAGCCCCAAACCATTCGTCAGCTGGATGTTTCCAACACTATACTGCAAACGCCATTTTGGGCATTGTAGTCTAAAGAGATAATGAAGTCGTCCTCATCAACAAAACTCTCCACAGCTTTATCGTCAATTTCTGAGGAGGTCCTACAAGACAATAACCACAGAGCAAAACACTTAGATCGATGAACTCTAAAACAAGTTATCACTGCAGAAGAAACACATCAGTAAAATACATGGACCTTAAATTAAAACAAATACATGTAGGTACCACCAAACAAAATGCATAAAAGGTTGGTTGTCATAATGTTGAACAAATAGTTAAACTGTTGGTTTGATTTTACTTCCTTTCTCTGTCAGTCAGAACCAAATTGTAAAATATAAAAAAACCTCTTTAACTCAGGCAACAAAAACTGGCATTGCACCACACATTTCATTGGTTAAACTTCCTAGAGGAAGATTGTCGCAAACAGATGTTGATATCATTCACCATACAATCTCATTGTGACAACAACCTTTTATGCACCAAGGTACTCCGAGGTATGCAAATACAAGGGGCAAGAATTTATAAGCAAATAACCCATCCGCAACAATGTGGCAACACAGCTTGGTAAAATAAACAGTCAAAAGAACATTCTCTATACTTGCTATTTGCCAATACACCCTTGCATATACATACAACTTGAGCAAAACCCACACAAGACACCACAAAAACACAGTCAAATTCCCAACAGTTACACACAACACACTCCATACACAAGCGTTATAGTATAACAAACCCTGGCACAGATGTTGTTACAAAGAGTGAAATGTAAACAGCCATGAAATGCATTGACAACGTCATTTGTTCTACTACAGCTGTCAAAAAGATGTTGTTATCCTTCAAAATGCCACAAAGAAATCAGCACAGTCAGCTTGTATTACACAGACACTTCAGTTTTTGTAATAGCATCTGACTCAGGGAAAGTTCACACCAGTTACTGTTCAACTAGATACTTGCATCGCATCACATTTTGATATAAATGCAATGTGTCTCATTTACATGGAGTCAAACTTTGTATTTTTTTTAAGCAATCAATAACCAAGCCAGCAAAAACAGGGCAAACTGTTGCAAAACAGCCACATTTTTCACCTGTGCCCGAAAGGATGTGCTTGGTTTGAGTTACTCAAAATAAATAACATGTTTAAATCCTTCTAACATAATTGTCAAAGTAATTGATAGGAGATTATTTTAGCAGTTCATGACCACCAATTGGAAGAAAGTCTCACTGTATGATTCACTCCAACAAAAATTATTTTCTTTATTTCTTAAAGTGTTATGCTACCCTGCAACTTTGAAGGTGTGCAAAACTCCATCCCTGGACGTCCATGAGGCCCTACGAACCGTGTCAACTCAGAGGCTGCAAGATTCAAATAACAAACCAGCGTACAAAACCTATTTAAAATCACCATGCGTGTTGAAATAATTCTAGCTTCCAAGAAATTGACAAAACGTTTGTCCCTGCCTTTTTCCTGTGACTAATAGAGGACAGTGGTTGACCAAACAGAATAGCCGATTAAGAAAGAAACATTCCAGGCCATTCAAGGCCAAGATTACTCTTATCTAACTGTTTTCTGTAAGAATACTGAAATGATGTTTCTAATACCTCTCGGCAGTCAAAAACTGACCAGCACAAGAAAGAAAAAACATTAAACAACCCTCGTATTGATGAGAATCACTTGGTTTGCAATGGTTGGGGCCACACTTTCTACAAACAAACCCATGCCAATATAGGGCTCATGTATGATCCAGGTCTCTGGATTTGCCATCTCACTTTCAGTTAATAGAATGATCTACATAACATATTTTATTTTGCAACTGTACTCTTTGTCACCATTTAAGTACAAAGTATGGTGTTTAAAAACTTAGGTCATGCCTTGTCAACTTTGGTTAGGATGGATTTTGAAATTATTGGTTGCCAATGAAAAAATAGTCTGGTAAAAACTTTTAGTTTTTTTCCTTTTTTACTTCAGCTGATAAGTGAAAGTTTGTCAATGTGACCTATTCCACATGCAAACCATCACAACACTTTATGACTGTACATAGCAAACATCAAATTGCACCTTCTGACCTTGCGAGTTTGAAATCTGAGAAACAGTTTCCATTAAAAATTAAGGAAAGAGAATATTTAAGCTCCGCACTGGTCACAAAAGCAGTTTTCACATGCAAAGGCAACTGAAATGTTGAGAACTAAAGAGTGCTGCCTTAGTGTGACCCCAACCATGGTTAACATATCTCTCAAGACATCAATGCAGTTAACCCTTTGACAAAAAAATTCACTTTTCCCCTTTCTTGTAGTTTTCAGTTTAAGACCACTCTTCCACAAATATTGAAGATGCAACAAAAGACGGCAATATTAAGTGAAGGAACATAACTCAAAGCTAACAAACTGTGTACTGTACCAGTCTGTGCTGCTCAGGGAGAAGAAACCTGAATATTAGCTAGGATCAAAACAGTAACAATCAACAGGATTTTAAGAGCTAGGCTCAACTAATAATCACCAGAACAATACATATCACACAAAGATCACTAGGTACAGATAAAGGAACATATACTCCATTTATTGTCGGTATGACATGAACATCGTACCATTTCCAATAAGTAATAAACAAACGTTAGACGACTAAGTTTGCCATGTGCATACTTCGCTAGTAGGTTTCAGGCCCATTACATTATGGATGGAGTCTCGGACCATATTCTGTTGGTTATGAGTTGTCAAAGTAGGTCATACAGTGCAATGCTCTGTGACTAAGCAATGCAGGAATGGAGAATATGTTACCTTTTCCCCTTAGAAACTACTCTCCCCTCCCCCCCCCTCTCCCTTCCCCTCCCCCTCCCCCTTTCCATGTCATGACTAAAAGCTTGATATGTACACTACTGCAAAGTCGGTTAACACCAAGCAATATGCACAACACATCAACACACACACACATACACACACACACAGTGACCAACATTAACATCAATGTTTTAATAATTATGACAATGTTTACCTCTACTGTCACAAAAGCACCACTACTTGCAAACAAAGACCCCACAAAGTAGTGCTAATTAACCCCATGCTGCAAACTGACACTTATAAGCCCTGGACTAATACAACTTTGTTTGGATGGGATTATAAATGGAGGGGCATATATCTGGGTTTGGGGAGAGGAATTGTAAATGAATTTTTTTAAAAAAGCTTTGAAATTAGTTACAGTAGTTTTGATCAAAATACGTTTTTCAGATACAGGTTTTTAATTAAGTTTTAACCATAATAAATGAACTTCATTTCAGTTAAAACAAGAGATGGCTTGGAATCGGAAGAAATATTTTGTTTACATGCAGATGGACCTAAAACAGGGGGAGAAGGGGGAACTTATAAGTGGGAGGGCTCATAAGCGGCAGTTTACTGTATTCACAAAATGGCACCAAATTAAAATGGACAAAGGACATCAAAACATTTACCACCATACAGCAGAAAAAACTGCACAAAGATAAAGATGGCATGTTCTTCAGTTTGAAAATAACTGTACCATTTTTCAAGCTGCCATTTTGTTAATGAGATGCCATTAGCTCCCTTGTTACCATAATGATATCTTTTTGAAGAGCAAAATAATTTGACACCAAAACAAACTAGATTAAACCACTTCAAATTTCCAATAAAGTACAAAAATGTGCCGGAACAAATTAATTACACTCTTGCTCAAGTAGTGGCAAAGATATCACTTTGGTGTTCAAAATTGTCAGAACACAGTAAATTAAAACAATAAAAGGCAGGAAGTAAGAAAAGGAGTGGATGCAAAAACTACGATTTTAGCACAAAATGATCTAAATTTCCCCAAAATGTTCACAGGCAACTGAACTCTAGAATACAAGCTAAATGTGAAACATGTCATTGCACAAGTCATCATTAAAAAGAGCTATTTTCATTTAAAACGCTGCATGCCTCAGCCAAAAGCTCAATTAAGAACTGTGTAAACATGGCAATCTCATTACGCCAATTATTGCCTATGATTGCCAAGATTTCATAATTTTACTTCCTCAGTATAATATTGCTGAGGAACTCTAAGCCCTTCAGCAAAATTTACAAGAATGGAAGAGATTCGTACAGACTTGGAACTGGTCACAAAATATCATAGTATGATTGTTGGGCAATGTCATGCCAAAAAGACCAAAGATAACAGGTTAAGCATTACTATTGGGAAATGGTCAAATTGAGATATCACTAAAATGGGTGTAGCTCTGTCATCTTCTGATTACAAGCTTTTACATGTCATCATTCAAAGTAGCCCAGTTTTGACATATTAAAATTCAGCCTAAATCAATAGACATATTGATGCCTGTTATTGTCACCTCCTAGCTAAATGGTATACTGAGGATGTAACAAATGCTTGGATATTTTTGGTAAAAGAAAAAAGACAAAACTTGCAAATATTTCGAAACAGAATCGGAAAGTATCAAAAGATTACACCACAAATGTTCACTGATTATAACCAAACTTGAGGACCATAAGAAAGAAAAAAAATCAGTTTTGAACTTAACTTCTGATCTAACCAAAAACGTAACTTAAAAAATGATTTAATACCAAAAATAATTGCCAACACATACAACTTAACTTGAATTGCTGAACTACATGTATTATGCACCAAAGGCAAAAACAACTAACCAGTTGAACTTTGCCCTCAGAGAAAAGGCCACAAAACCAGTTTCAATCAGGTTCTGCAGTTTTTTAAAAGTAAAATGTGCCAACATTGTTTTGAACTTTACACAAACAACTCAATGATCAGAAATAACTCAAAAAGCATTATATGAAACTCTCAACTGTACACTAACTTGAATAATTCAAAGGAAAGCAAATAATGTTCGCATGACTGAAATATTAGACGCATGCATTTCAACACGAAAACTATACCAAAAGGTTGATAACCAAAAAATGGTTAAAACCGATAACCACAAGATTAACCAGTTTGCGGCTAAACAATGCAACCAGAAAAGCCTATTACACAAAACCCACAAGAATAAATGAACGTGAGATTTGAATAGACCTGCATAGCGTGAATGGAGGTGTAAATCAGAACCGGTTTCAAACTAGAACAGCCAGTTACCACGTGCCAAGAATCACACAAACTTTCCTTGCTACCGGCAAACGTGACCACCGTAACTAAAAGATGTGGCTTGAAATCATGACATTGGACATGAAAAGATCTAAAAAAAAACTCTCTCGTTGTACTTTGATGAGCTCGGAGGGGCACAGCATTTACGAATGAAACACTTGAAGCGTGCAATATAAACAAAACGAATGTAAACTGCCGCTATTTTGCTATCTTTTTCCGACAGTCAAAATCTGCGATTGCCACATTTTGAACGCTGTGATTTACCTTACAAAACTGAATATTCAAAGGGAAAATAACTCCATATCTTGATAAATACGTGCGCTTGTCGTGGGCAAAGTTTTGCTGATGGACAAAATCGCACGCCTGCGGCCGATTTAGTAGCGTGTAACGAAAGTGTACTCAATGCGAAATTAAGAATTTCAATCCCCCCCTTTACACAAACCTCCTGCCTTTCATTGTCAATTTTTAAACCTAAACCTATAGATCTGCAAACGCTAAATTGATTCACTTCAACTTACCCCTCCTTGCATCGAAGCGCAAAACTCTTGATCGAATTTCTTGGCGTGCCGTACTTCTCCGAGACTGCGAGTTTTAGACTCTCCACTGTCACCTCCTCCAACATTATCGCATTGTAAGCTTTTTCAGTTTCTCTCCGTACATATATCGTTAACGCTGGAGGCGGCCGCCTTACCACACGTTTTGTCCTCGGAGCTAACTCGAGATCGTCAAGTGCATCCGCAGTTTTGGAAAACGCTTCAGTTGCAGTTCTCTTCCGCGCCTTCTCCCGTAAATTCCTAAACAGCGGAGTAGAGTACTTTTCCAGATCAAATTGAGTGGGAACGTCTGCCTGCATAATCTTGACAACCATATCCATACACTGAGGACCTCCACCAGTCCAATTTCCGACTCCTCGTATCGATTTTCCTATCCACAAACGGTGGTAAACGAAAGCAAAGCGAAACGACTG